>PVJS01020059.1:0-33035 GCA_004027185.1 Glis glis | reverse complement strand
AGGGAGGGAGGAAGGAAAGATCACCATAGCCTATCTTGTCCTTTGTACCATCGTGCATCTAGCACCTTCGCCACCCCCCTCAGCCTTGGGGATGAGGGCAGGGAGGGGTTGCTGACAGGCAGGGTGGTTTGGGGAAATCAGGCTAGTTGTCAGTGCTACTCACAGCCTAAAAGTATGGCAACCCATCCATCGTCATGGTAGTACAGGAAGTCTAAAGAGGAGAAAGCACAAATTAGGAGACACCTCCTCTGTGTTAAGAATCATTCTCCTTCCCTGTCATCCCTCCCTTTCCTCTTCTGCATCCCGGGGATGTACCTGGGGGTAGATACCAGGGATCAAGCTCAGGTGGCACCTCTGAGACAAGACGTGGCATAGCTCCACAGTTCGATTCGGACAGTTCTCCCTGAACCCGAAGGGCCTCGGCTAGCTCCTCAGTCATGGGCCGAGGGGCTCGGAAGTGGGTCTTGAGAGGAGCCACGTTGTTGAATCGAACACCAGACAGGCAGCCCGAGAAGCCTGGGGTGTTGTAACGCTGGATCTCTGGGTCAATTACACCCGTCTCTGAGGGAAAAGCAGGCCCAGAAAGAAGGGAGCTTTGGACCACCCCCATAGCCCTGCCCCCCTCACCATTCATCTTCCCCACCCATCTCCCACATATCTCTCTCACCCCACTCACTACCACTGTTCCCAGTTCCTCCCTCTCCTCTAGGCTCTAGGGCCTTCACCCACAATTCCTCTCCCCAACTCATCCTCATCCACAGCTTACCCATCACACGCCCCAGATACAAAGCCTTGGGCGAGTCCAGCTGGCTGTCCACCAACAGGGAGAACTTCTGCTCTGTCAGAGGGAAGTAGTCCACCTAGGGTGGGGAGGGGGCAGTGAGGGAGGGAAGATGATTCAGCCCGGCCACGAAGTGACCTCTGATGCTGTCCAAACTGGAGCTGCCCGCCAGGCGAGTCCTCACTCTATCCAAAGTGGGCAACCCCTGGGCCTGGATGCAGGATTTGGTATGCTTTTCAGGAAAAGTGATTTTAAGCTGTCTTTGCAGCTTACTAGTGGTAAGTGACTAGTGACTTTGGGAAGACCATTGACCCCATGAGCCTGTTTACTGATTTGTAAAATGGAGAAAAGAACGCCAGCCCACCAGATCTACCTCACAGAGCTGATGTGAAGGTCACAGGAGGTGTTACCCATGCAAATCCTCTACACTGAAATGTGTTCCACACATGTTAAGCATGTGACATTTTCTGAGGCGCTACAACTGAGATCATGAGGTTGTGACCTAGCCGCTCTACCTCCCTCCCTCCACACATACCTGGATGAAGAGGTGTCGGTAGACCCTGGTGATGTTGACACTGTGGGGCTGGCCGTCGGTAACTGGCCGTGTGGTTAGCTGGTACACATAGGGACTGGTACCCAGCTGATAGCGCAGCTGCAGGGTCCCTGTTGGATGGAGAGGAGAAACGGGGTCTCTTCTCATCTCCACAACCCCCATCTTCTCAGACCACTTGGGTCCTGCTTTCATGAAACAATAGCTAAGGGAGACAAGGGCACCTGGGGGGATCTGGAGTCAGGGAGAACCTGTGGGGGCTTACTGTCTTCCCTTTTTTTTTTTTTTTAGTGCTAGGGATTGAACCCAGGGGCATTCTACCTCTGAGCTACACCCCCAGCCCTATTTTTTTATTCTTTACTTGAAACAGGGTCTCACTAAGTTGCGGAAGGCCTCACTAAGTAGCTGGCTGTGAACCTGCGATCCTCCTATCTCAGCCTCCCAAGTACTGGGATTACAAGCGTGCGCCACCACACCCGGCTCAGCTTACCATCTTCTTTGATGAGCACAGCCATGTAGTCACGCACGAAGGAGCTGACATAGAGCAGGACAGCGGGGGCGGAGCTGGTGCTGAAGCTGAAGGAGACCTCCTCTCCCGTAACATTGTACACGGGTCCCCGGTAACCGGGCACAGGCCGGCCAGGCCGCGGGTAGTCAGGCAGGCGGTACCCAGGGCCGTGGTAGCCAGGCACATAGCCAGGGGTGTCGTAGCCTGGGATGTAGCCAGGCTCGTAGCCTGGCACCGGCCGGCTCAGCATGTGGGAAAACTCCCGGGCCGCCGAGCGCAGTGCTGACTGTAGGTTATAGCGCATCCAGGTGCCCGGTTCAAAGAAACCGCCAATATCTGAAGGCAGAGGCAGTGAAGTCAGGGCTCCCAGACTCTTCATCCCAAATTCAGAAGGTTTATATATCATCCCTCCACACCCTGAGGCTCCCTTCAGTTTCTGCCACCACTATCACAATCCTTCATTTACTTTTAGGTCCTCTCAAGGCCTCTGTCACAGAACAGAATCTTAAAGACACAAGAAACTTTTTCTGTTTTGGTACCCAGGGGCATTCTACCTCCAAGCTACACCGTCAGCCCTTTATATTTTTTATTTTGAAACAGGGTCTCGCTAAGCTAGTATGTGCTGGCCTTGAACCTGCGATCCTATCTCAGCCTCCCAAGTACTATGATTACAGGCATGAGCCACCATGCCCAGCTTGCCATGAGAAACTTTTTTTTTTTTTTTTGCAGAACTGGGGATGGAACCCAGGGGCATTCCACCTCCGAGTTACACCCCCAGCCCTATTTTTTATTCTTTATTTTGAAACAGGGTCTCACTAAGTTGTGGAGGGCCTCACTAAGTAGCTGAGGCTGGCCGCGAACCTGGATCCTCCTGTCTCAGCCTTCCAAGTACTGGGATTACAAGCGTGCGCCACCACGCCCAGCTCCATGAGAAACTTTTGAGAGATCATCTAGCCTGACCCCTGCATGTTAGAAGTGGGGAAACAGAGGCTCAGAGATGGGTGGTGACTTCCCCCAAGGACAGACAGTAAGTGGAGAGCCAAGATTAGAACAGAGATATCCTGAGTCCATCCAGTTAACGTGCCACTACTCACACTCGCAAACCAAGACCAGAAGTCTTCTATTGGTCCCTAAGTTCCCATATATGCCTAGTCCACTCTATTCTTCCATCAGTAGCCCACCTACCCATGCATCCCCCTGGGCCAGCCACAGGGAGGATGCAGTCTGAATACCTATGCAGAATCTTACTATGCTGAATGTCAAGTCTCGCTTTAACCAAGAACCAGGTAATAGACATGTTTTGGGAATGCAGCAATTTTCAAACAGGAAATGACACAGAAGTGCATCATGCAGCCACAAATCAATATGCATATGAGGGGGAATCTGTGTTACTTTAGTGAAAGTGGGAAGATGGGGTAATTACCTGCTCAGTGCTATTTTTGGGGGGGTACTGGGGATTGAACCCAGGGGTACTCTACCTTCAGGCTACACCCCCAGCCCTATTTTATTACTTATTTACTTTATGGTACTGGAGGCTGAACCCAGGGGCATTCTACCTCTGAGTAACACCCCCAGCCCTTTTTTTAGTTTTTATTTTGGAACAGCGTCTCCCTAAGTTGTTGAGGGTCTCATTATGTTGCCGAGACTAGCCTTGAATCTGCGATCCTCCTGTCTCAGCCTCCCAAGTACTGGGAATACAGGCATGTGCTACCACTCCCAGCTTTATTTATTTATTTATTTTGTGGTACTGGGGATTGAACCCAAGAGCATTCTACCTCTAAGCTATTTCCCCAACCCTATTTTTGTTTTTTTTTTTTTTGCGGTACCAGGGATTGAACCCAGGGGCATTCTACCTCCTAGCTACACCCCCAGCCCTATTTTTTATTCTTTATTTTGAAACAGGGTCTCACTAAGTTGCAGACGGCCTCACTAAGTAGCTGAGGCTGGCCGCAAACCTGCGATCCTCCAGTCTCAGCCTTCCCAAATACTGGGATTACAAGCGTGCACCACCATGCCCGGCCTTATTTTATATTTTATATTTTATTTTATTGTGGTACTGAGGATTGAACCCAAGGGATTAAACCCAGGGGAATTCTACCTCCAAGCTACACCTCCAGCCCTATTTTTATTTTGAAACAGGTTCTTCCTAGGTTGATGAGAGTCTCACTACTTGCTGAGGCTGTCCTCAAACCTGCGATCTTCCTATCTCAGCATGCCAAGTACTGGGATTACAGGCGTGTGCCACCACACTCGGCTTTTTCTTTCTTTCTTTTTTTTTTGTGGTACTGGGTATTGAACCCAGGGGCATTCTACCTCCAAGCTACATCCCCAGAGCGATTTTATGTCTTATTTGGAAACAGGGTCTCACTAGGTTGCTGAGAGCTTCACTAAACTGTTGAGGCGGTCCTTGAACCTGCGATCCTCCAGTCTCAGCCTCCCACGTACTCGGATTACAAGCATGTGCCACCACGCCCAGCTTATTTTTTTTAATTTTGAAACAGGGTCTAAGTTGCAGAGGGCCTAAGTTGCTGAGGCTGGCCATGAACCTGCAATCCTCCTGTCTCGGCCTCCCAAGTACTGGGATTACAAGTGTGCACCACCATGCCTGGCTCCAGCCCTATCTTTTATTTTTTTTTATTTGAAACAGGGTCTCACTAAATTGCTGAGAGATTTGCGAAGTTTCTGAGGCTGGCCTTGAACCTGTGATTCCCCTGTCTTGGCCTCCCAAGTACTAGGATTACAAGCATGCACCACCACACCCGACTTGTATTTTATTTTGAAATGAGGTCTCACTAAGTTGCTGAGGGTCTCACTAAATTGCTGAGGCTGTCCTCAAATCTGCCATCCTCCTGTCTCAGCATCCCATGTACTGGGATTACTGACGTGCTGCACTGCCATGGTCAGCTGCTCAATGCTTTTGAGCTCTTTTAGTACCAGCTAGCATCATCATCCCTTCCTTGTCCCCCTTTATGACTTTGGAATCACCCAGTATCTTCAACTACCTGACTCCACCAGACCAGAGCTCAGGAGCCCAGTGACAGCTCTAGTTTCCCCGGATGCTGCCTTTGCCCCCTGCCCTCCCTACGTCCTGTCATGCTGTATGGCTCCCTCTCCCCTCTAATCAACATTACTGACCGTGGTTGCAGTATGGCCCATCAAAAGCCGTGAGGTCACAGTCACACGTGTAATAGCTGTAGCGCTCCACACAGCGTCCTCCATGGAAACAGGGGAACCGGGGGTGGGCACAGTGGCCCGTGCAGTTGGGAGAGGTACCCTCAGAGGCATTGGCACGGCCCTCCAGGTTCAGAGTCACTCCGTTCAGGCGCATGGCCCTCAAGCAGCCCACAAAGGGGCGTCTTTTAAGCTCTGCAGATCCTGGTCAAGAAATGAGTGGAGGGGCTGGGGGTGCAGCTAAGGGGTCGAGTGTGTGCTTAGCATGTACAAGGGCCCTGGGTTCCATCCCCAGTTACCAAATGACTGTAGAGCCAGAGACAGGAATAAATTTTGGTGGTTGGGTAGGGAAGGGAACCGAGGGGGCTATACAAATGGAGTAGGACACCAGGGACTAGAGGGGGAAGGTAGGACCTTGGCTCACTCTGCAGCAGAGGGGACTGGGACCTAAGACATGGGGTTCCTGCAAACAGAGGTGGGAAGGTCAAGAAGACTTTTGCCCCTGCCTCTGGGGTGCTGCTCACCGACGTACAAGGGCTGGTCATACTCCAGCCAGATGTAGGTCTGCAGGGGCATGGGCCGCAGCACCCAGGGCCGGTGGTCCACTCGCAGCCGGGCCTGCTTCACGTTGATTTCAGCCCGGACCAGGTGCCATTCATCATCGTTGAACTCAAAGTCATCAGAGTGTACCGTCAGGTTCTCGTCCCCATTCCCCACATCAAAGGCGAAGACCACATCCCGGGATGCTGGACAATGCGACAGGGAGCAGGGGAGAAAAGGGCTTGGACATCCAAGGTTCCTCATGGCTCCCTTGCCAGGTACAACCTCTCTTCCTCACCTCCCAGGAGCTCCTTGAACATACCTCCAATTTGTCCACAGGTTCTAACCTATAAATTGATTAAAACCTCATACCCTTGGTCTTTCCCCAAATTGCAGATCCCTGGAGCCAACTTTGGGCCCCACCTCTCAGATTAGAAACATAGCTGGACCTCAGGACTCCAGCAAGGGACCTGAGGCCCAGAGAGGCAAAGCAAATGCCCAAGATCACACAGCCAGGCATCAAGACAGAGCTAAGTCTAGGACCCAGAGTCATCTCAGATCCTTTCCCTGATGCCTGTCGAAAGGACATCTGCCCTGGTCTCTTATTCCAGCCTCCCCAGAGATCTCCTTCATCTACCCACATCCCTCCCAGACTCTGCCTGCTCACTGTTGAGTTCCACCCGCACATAAGGGCGGCGCCACTGGCAGTAACGGCCCCCCATGTTCTCTAGGAAGACTCCAGAGAGAGCAGATGTCCTGAAGTAGAAGGAGATGTCCAGGCTGTGGTTGGCACGGATTGGGGGGAAACGTAGTGCGGTCCCAGTGTGGAAGGAGATGGTGTTCCAGGAATTTCCTACAAAACCAGAGGGAAGGAGGCCTTGTCAGGGAGGCCAGGGAGTGGAGGATCCAGGAGGCCTTGGGGAGGCAGGGGAGGGAGGGTAAGCAGGGAAGTTAGGGGTGACCAAGGGGAGACTAAGTTATACAGAAGGAAAGAGTAGTAAGGTGCAGAGAATGCTCACATCCAGCCAAAGCTCAGTCCCCTCCCATCCCCCAGAGAACCAAGCATGGACAGTTGTGCGGTACGACAGGCTATGGACAACTCAGATGACAGGTTCCAGCATGGAACGGCCCTTCCTGGGGGCTGTCCAGTACTGGAACGCATCCTGGGAGGAAGTCAGCGCCCTGGCCAACGCTTCCCAGCACTGTGAGCAGTGGATCGAGTCCTCATAAACATGAGGGTGAGATCACAGAAAGAGTGTCTAGCAGTGTGGCCTGGAGACCCCCCAGTGGGTCAGGAGGCCTAGATTTGGGAAACTAGAGAGCCAACCCTGGGGGGTGCACAAAAAGGGGTCTGCCACTCACGGTCGCCATAGCAGCGCAGAGGCCTCAGGAAGAACTGGGCCTCCGAACTGGAGCGGTTGGTATCCCCCACTACCACCTGAGTGACAGGCAGGTGGTCCACAAAGGTCAGCAGCCCCTTGTCAGTCCTCCTGTGGGGAGGCAGGATGGGGGGGCTCAGCCCCTGCTGCTATGCTCCCCCAGGAGTCCTGAAAGCCCTATCCCTCTACCTCCTCACCACTGGGGCTGGTCAGCATCACAGTTGCAGTGCAGGGCAGGGTCCACACAGCTCCGGTCCAGCCCACAGGCACAGCGCTGGATCCCAGGCTGCGAGCCTCCCCAGTAGAAGTGCTGCTCCTCATTTCGGCCAATCCAAAAGCTATAGGGGTAGCCTCCTGGGGAAGAGGTGCAGGCAGCTTCCAGGCCCTACCCCTCCGTTTGCCTCTGGGCTCCTCTCACCCTTCCAAGCAGCCCAGACCCTGCTGGACTCCTCCAGCAGAACCCTCTGTCTCCCTTCTCCCATCCCCTCCACCTGCCCGCCATCTCTCCTCCAGCTCCTCCACCTGCCCTCCCTGACCCCAGCCCCAACCTGCAGTGTTGAGCAGCCGGGAATTATAGCAGGAGAACTCGATCCACTGCTCACAGTGCTGGGAAGCGTTGGCCAGGGCGCTGACTTCCTCCCAGGATGCGTTCCAGTACTGGACAGCCCCCAGGAAGGGCCGTTCCATGCTGGAACCTGTCACCCGAGTTGTCCACAACCTGTCATGCCGCACAACTGTCCATGCTCGGTTCTCTGGGGGACAGGAGGGGACTGAGCTTTGGCTGGATGTGAGCATTCTCTTCTACCCATCTCCCTGCCCACCTCCACCACCACTTCTGCCACTCGGAACCAATAAATGTGACCAGAAGCTCTACTCTAACCCAGCCCTGAGCCCTCCACATTGGAGGCTGGAGATGAAACAGCTGGAATGGATCGGGAAGTTGGAATTTATCTGCAAGGCTAGATTACAAATTCCTAAGTGTCCCCCTCCACTCTGTCCTCCTTTACCTCTACCACAGTTAAATCTTACAGGCCCCACTCCCCACTCCCTGCTTCTCTGTTCTCCCCTTCCCCCCACACCTCCGTGTGTGTGTGTGTGTGTGTGTGTGTGTGTGTGTGTGTGTGTGCGTTACTGGGGATTGAACCCAGGGGCATTCTACCTTTGAGCTACACCCCCAGACCTATTTTATCTTACTTTTTGGAAACAGAATCTTGCTTAGTTGCTAAGGGCCTCCCTCAGTTGCTAAGGCTGGCCTCAAACCTGCAATCCTCCTGTCTCAGCCTCCCAAGTACTGGGATTACAGAAGTGTGCCACTGGGCCTGGCCACACTTCCCTTATTGCCTGGTCAGGTGCCCCTTCACCACCCATCAGAGCTGCTTACCTCGGATATCACAGTACACTACAAATGGCTTCAGGGGGCCACTGCCATCAGGATCAATGGTGAAGTTTCCAGAAGTTTTCCCACTGAGCCGATAGGCCTCACAGGATTCCTTGTACAAAGCTGGTAGGTGGTGGTGTGGGGGAAAAGCAATTGTGGGGTTAGAGAGCTAGAAAGGCCAATCCCACCACCTCTGGCAACCTCGTGATCCCAGCAACATTCTCCTTCTCCCCGGCCCTCTGGCTTACGTTGGTGGCAGGTCACCCCCTTGTAGCCAGTCAGTTCACAGTAGCAGATGAAGTCATCCCAAGACTGGTAGCACCGTCCATCATGCTCACACATGTTGGGGCTGCACCTGGGGAAGGGGTCAGCGCCAAGGGGAGGGGCCTTACTGGGGGCTCGAGAGGGAGGTCTGATCCCTGCAAGTTTCATTCCCAGTTCCCCGAGCACCAGGACCACCGGTGACACACACCCCACCTAACCAGCCAGGTGTAAGCCCAGATGCAGGGGCCACTAGGCTGTCTTCAGGGCTCAAGTATTACAATTCCCCTTCTCCAAGAGTGAAAAATGCTTTATTCCACCCCCACCCCCTGCCAAAAACAAAACAAAACCCTAGGACAGAAAGCAGATGCTTCATTTTTATCTTGAGCATGTGTTACTTTAAGGGAAGAAACAGGAAGAGAGAGGTCAAGGAGGAATCCTTCCCCAAGTGAGGGGACCAAGGAGACGAGACAAGGAGAAGGGAGATTATTATTATTATTATTTTAATTAATTAATTAATTAATTAATTTTGCGATATTGGGGATTGAGCCCAGGGGCATTCTACCTCTGAGCTACACCCCCAGCCCTATTTTTTTATTCTTTATTTTGAAACAGGGTGTCACTAAGTTGCGGAGGGCCTCACTAAGTAGCTGAGGCTGGCTGTGAACCCGGATCCTCCGGTCTCAACCTCCCAAGTACTGGGATTACAAGTGTGCGCCACCATGCCCAGCTGAGAAGAGAGATTATTGAGGAAGGCCACTCCTCCTGGGAGACCATGAAAGAGGGCTTCGCAGGGGGTTGCCTCTTGTTAGGGACAGGGGCTTCTGGATACCTGTCAGTGATGCCGCATGTGTCAAAGAGGACCTCAGCAAAGCTGCCAAGCCGCCGGAACTCCACCAGCGTCAGGTTGACCAGTTGACCATCCACCTTCAGCAGCTCCATGCAGCCATGGAATGCCGTCTGGTTGGAGTGGCAGCCCCATCGGCTGGCTGGTTTGGGACAGCCTGGAGCAACCACCCGTGTGAGGCCTCCCCAGGAAAGACCCCAGAGATCCTTCCCCAGGAAGATGTCAAGAGGGAGCCAGACAGAAAGGCAGAAAGAGAACTAGAACAAAATGACTTTCCACTTCCCTGTGAGCTCCCAAGCCCCCCCCCCCAAGTGAAAGAGGGCTTGATTCCTAAGAAACTCTCCGTGGGGCCCCATCTGCATGGACTTTTATTTTATTTTATTTTATTTTATTTTTGGCGGTACTGGGGATTGAACCCAGGGGCATTCTACCTCTGAGCTACACCCCCAGCCCTATTTTTAATCCCTTTATTTTGAAACCAGGACTCACAAAGTTGTGGAGGGCCTCACTAAGTAGCTGAGGCTGGCTGCGAACCCAGATCCTCCAGTCTCAGCCTCCCAAGTACTGGGATTACAAGCGTGTGCCACCATGCCCGGCTCTGCATGGACTTTTAGATGGGGCCTTCCCACCCAAAGACAGGGGTCTGGCCATGTTGACCCCCACTTACCCCCAAAGAAGTACGAGGTTCCTGTACGGATCAGCAGCGGGTATGAGACCCTGACCTCAGCCCCCTCCACATCATCAATGCTGATGACTGCCTGGTTTTCCTGTGCCACAAAATTCACCTCATGCCAAAAGCCATCATTCAGGCGGTACCCTGGACAAGAAAGGAGGATGGTGTGGGTGGGGGAAGTAGTAACTAGAGTAGGAGAAGGTCTTGGGGAAGGAGTGGGGAAGCAGCAGCCTTACTCTGTGTCCCAATAGCAGTCTACATGCATCTGGTTATTCTTGCACTAAGAGGTGGCTTTTTTTTTGTACTGGGGGTTGAACCCAGGGGCAGTTTACCTCCAAGCCACACCCCTAGCCCTTTTCCTTTTTGGTTTTGAAATAGTCTTGCTAAATTGCTGAGGCTGGCCTTGAACCTACAATCCTCCTATCTCAGCCTCCCAAGTACTGGGATTACAGGTTTGGGCCACCGGGCCTGGTTTAAGCAGTGATTTTTCTGAATGCCTCTCTTCACTATCTATAACCCCAGCAATTGATACAGAGTCTGCAAAGTCAGAAATAAATAAGGAACATCTCCAGGGTCCTCCTAAATCTGGAGAACACCAGGACTCTCAGCCTTCTGCTTCTTCCAGAACCTTTAGCCCTGCTGGGATCTGCCTTATCTCAGCACTCTGGGTCCTTCTGCGCGCGCACGCGCACACACACACACACACACACACACACACACACACACTCACACCTTCACTCCTTTTCCTCTCTCCAGTATGCAAAGGCCCCAATCAGGGCCTACAGCCTCCCTGGAGCTCCTTCCCCTCCTCTAGCTCCCTGGTGCTTCCCCCAGGCCCCCTCACCAGCCGCAAACTGAAGCCTCTTGCGGCCTGCGCTCTGCGCAATGGACACGTTGACCTGCCCTTCGCTCAGCATCAGCTCCACATGGCCCAGCCCGTCCCCCAAACTGGAGAAAAGGAGCAGCCCGGTGAGGTCCCAGGTGCGGAAGCGAAAGGAGACTGCCAGGCGGCCCCGTCGCGGGAAACCAGGCACTTGGATGAAGTTGTGAGGGCCTCCGAAGTTGATAGGGTGTGGAACCGGGTCCAGGCAACGGAACGCCACCTTACCCTAGGGGCGAAAGCGAGGACATATCAGCACTCACTAGCCGGTGCCTCTTCTGGGAACTGGATTTTCACCCTTGTTCTGGCACTAAGACCTCCAACCATAACGCTTCGCCCCCAAATATGTCCATCTGTGGAGGGGGGGCCCAAACAGTCAGCCCGCGGGATTCTCCGCTCTCTTGCTTGCTCTCCATCGCTGATCTACTCTGTCTGCAAAGCGACTGCTTCCTTCTTCCTTCCTGTGTGAAGGGCAATTTTGTGGCCCAAGTCTCCCCATTCCTGGCTTCCTGGCAGCTGCGCATGCGCACACGATCCAAGACCATTGGGGAAGAGGATGTCAAAAGGGCCCCGAGTTCGAGTCAGCCACTGTGTAACTGTATAACCCCTCAGCAAGTCACTCCCTGTCTCTGCACCTCTTTTTCTTCATCTATTAACTAAGAAGGTGATTGGACCTGACCACATCTTCTTATCTAGGAGGGTGCGTGGCATGTGCACCTCCTGTGAGGCGCGATCCCCCTCCCAACTTGAGAATCTGGCTGAAGGGAGTCCTCAGCTTCTATCTGATCCTCACGTTCTCTTCCTGCTCCACCTCTTTGCTTTCCAAGCGGCTTTGGTGTCCCGCCCTCCTTGATCCCCCTGCGCACTGGCCTCGAAGGTGATCCGCGAATGGCGCCGCACGGCCAGGTCCGCGATGTTGACCCGGTTGAAGATGACGTTTTCCATGCAGCCACGAAAGTTATGCCGATAGGCGAGGTTCTTCTGCGCGGCGCCCACCAGACCCCCAATGAACATCTGCGGGAGGGATGGAAAAGAGGTTCCCTGGGCACAAGAGCATTTGCTTTTCCCAGCGCCAGGAGGGGCTTTATAAAAGACACTTTTCCAGCCGGGCATGGTGGCGCACGCTTGTAATCCCAGTACTTTGGGAGGTGGAGACCGGAGGATCTGGGTTCGCGGCCAGCCTCAGCTCGCTCTCTCTCTCTCTCTCTCTCTCTACCTAGTGAGGCCCTCTGCAACTTCGTGAGACCCGGTTTCAAAATAAAGTAAAAAAAAAAAATAGGGCCGGGGGTGTAGCGCAGAGGTAGAACGCCTCTGGGTTCAATCCCAGGTACCGCAAAAAAAAAAAAAAGACACTTTTCCCCAGGGTGGCTACTAAAGCTCGCGTGGCCACCCAAGCCTTGGGTTTGAGCCCTGAGTCCACCACAAATTGGCTGCAGGCCTAGGGCAAGTTAATTAACCTGAAATTCGGCCGATGGGGCCAGGGTCTTTGTCAACTCCACAGAATGGTGGGAAGACCCAAGGGGACAGTTTTCCTACCTTGCCTGATCCCAAAATATCTGGATTCTGTAATCCCATCTAAGTAGTTCTGAGGTGGGGCTCAGGAGTCCATATGCCAATAGCAACAACATGAACAAAATGCCAGGCCTTTCTAGGGAGCAGCAACAAAGACCCACTAACATATTCCAGAAAGCTAAGTCTTACCTCCAAGAGACAGTACTGTCCCCCACCCACTCTACCAGCATCCCACCCAACAAATGTCTTTTTCTTGACTCACCTCCGTGTCCAGGTTCAGCCTCTCAAAGTCGCCATTGAGGATGAAGCGCTGCACGTAGCCGTCGAGGGTGAGATTTGCTTCCCGTCCATATCGGTCCACCCGCACGTAGTGCCAGTGCTGGTCGTTGAGGACACCGCCCGCGCTCACCGTGGTGTGACCCGGCCTTGGCTGGATGGGGCTGCTGCCTGAGGGTGGGTGGGGGGGGATAGAGTGCATCCATAACGGAGAGAACTCCCATGAGTCCTAACCCTCTGGAAGAGCAGGCTTGAGGCAGGAGAGGGGCCGCACCAAACCGGAGCCGGAGCCTGGGGTACCGCATCCGCCATTAGTGAGTGTGTAACTTAGGGTAAGCCATTTAACCTCTCTGAGCCTCTTTTCCTATCTGTAAAACTCAGGTCACTATAGTTTTTTTTTCTATCTCATTATGCTGGTGCTATGAAAAATTAATGAGATACAAAATAATAGTTCATTTGTGTGTGCTTACAATGAGCGAACTGAGGCTCGGGGAGATGCCTTGTCCAAGGTCACGCAGCTGGCAAAAGGTAGAGCTGAAACCAGAATCCAGTTCTCCTAACTGCCAGTCCAGAGTCTAGCCAGTACCGAGTTAAGAAAAGGGCAGTTTGGTCCAGACAGTAAAGAAGGGGCAGATCCGGCGTGGGCGCCGGAGGAGTAAGTGCCTGGAGGGGCGCGGCGGGAGAGCTTTGCGCCGGGTCTCGGAGCTCACCCAGGCTCATGTGCAGCAGCAGGTGCGCCCCCTGCAGCTCGAGCGTCACGTAGTCGCCCTGGGCTCCCTCGGCGTGCAGCAGAAGCCCATCCTTCTCCTCGGTCTTGAAGCTGAAAGCGAACACGTCCCACAGGCTTCGGCTGACCCCTCGCGGGAAGCGGTACGAGATGGCATCGTCGCCGTCAAAATAGAGTATGTCCGACTCTGCACGAAGTACAGTAGGTGGGCCGGGGACCCGGGAGACCGTCTGTCTCCCGGGCTCCCTCTGCGACCTCCGCACCCTTACTGTAAGGGCAGCCGTAGAGGCCGAGCCGCAGGCCGATCTTGCCGCGTGGGTTCCAGGCCAGGGGCACGATGCGGATGTAGCGCGCGGTGAAATGGTAGTGCAGGTCGTGGCGCACCACGGCGGACTCATTCACGTTACCGAAGAAGGTCTGCGGGAGTGGAGAGAGTAGTAACCACGTCCCCACCCTCTGCTTTGTCTCTCCACGGCCTCCCAGCCTGAGGCTGTCACACCTTGCCAATCATGGCTTCCGGAAAGTAAACACTCCTTGATCTCCCCCCTGCCTTCGCAGTTGTACACAGTTTGCCTAGCTTACAGTGTCCTCTCCCACCATCCTGCTATTTCCTCAAAGCTCAAACTAAATGTCACCTCCTTCAGGAAGCTCTCCCAGATTTTAGCTCACTCTCCCTAAAGTGTGTTAAACCCTTTGATAGAAGAATATCTTGCACATATGGTAAGCTGACAGTCCCTTTGGACTCATTGCCAAGAGCTCCTCATCTGTGCCCACACCACTGTTCCCTCCCCTTTCCCTTCAGGCTAGTGCCCCACCCAGGGCCCAGAGCAGAGGAGGCTGCCCAAGTGTGCCCGCCTGGGCGCCTGGAATACCGCATTGTGCCCTTGCTGGTAGAACGGAGTCCAGCTATCCACACGGTCGCCGTAGAGCAGCATGTAACGCGTGACCCAGTCCCAAGAATTAAAGGAGCCCTGTGTGGCCACAGCTCGGATCCGGTGCTTCTTCATTAAATCTATCTGGAGCCAGGGATTCGGGTCCCCAATCCGGGGTGACCATCCACTTATGCCTACAGAAGGGGCAAGGGCTTTTACCACCCACTACCCTTCTCCCCCCAGCCCTTAGGATTCCCCTACCCAGTCAAGGTGCAGGGTGCTCACCGTGCAACCGGGCGAAGCGGGCAGTGGTGAAGAGCCCATAGTAGGAGGAGGCACCTAGGGAGCGAGCATACAGGGGCCCCACCAGCTCTTCGTCGCAGCCGTCTGGGGTGGGGGAAATGAACTTAGTCAGCTGTGGCCTTTCTTGGGCTCTTCCAAAGGCTGGGTCCTTTGAGCAGCTAAAGTTCCCTCTTCTCTGCCCCCCAGCGGCCGACCCAGCACTACCTTAAAGCCATCCACTCAGCCTGGGCTGCAGCAAGAGCTGCACATTCAAGGGAGGCTCCTTCTCCTAGGGGAACCCTTATGCTAAACCCCTCCCAGCACAGTACTCCCCCAACACAATCCCCAAACTCATCTTCCAGAACCTAAATCAGCGACCCACCAACCCAGTCCAGCCTTAGGGTCAATTTCACTCAGCCCCCCAAACAACACCAACCCCAAATCCAGACCTTGCTCCCAACCCAGTCCAAACACCGTCACTAGCTCCTTGTCCAGCCTTAGCCTCTAACTTCAGTCAGGATCACCAACTCCTGTTTGGATCCCAGCCATAAAACCCAGCCCCAGCCACAAAACCCAGCCCCAGCCACTAACCCTAGCCCCTGGACCCTCTCCAAAGTCCAGCCCCAACCCCCGTCAAAACCTTACCCCTAGCCTGGTCACCAGTATCACACTTGTGCCCAATCCTAACCTCAAACCCAGACACCGGCTCCCGCTTGGATTCCAGCCCCAGATCCCAGCCTGGGTAGACTCCATCCTCGGCTCTGAGCCCAGCCCCAGCTCGGGGCGCGCGCAGCAACCTCGGAGCTGCATTGCGGAGCGCGGGGGAGAGGCAGGAAAAGATGGGAGCGAGCGGGCGCGCGCCGGCGGGGAAGGACCTGCGACCACCTAGCCGCAATGCGGTGTGGGACCCGCCCTGCAGGTTCTGGGCTCCTTGGGCCCAACCCCACCTGTCTCCGAGCCCAGCACTTACAGTAGCCCCAGCCCCGAGCTCCGGAGACCGCGGCGGCGAGCAGAATGCAGAAGAGCTGGAGACGCATGATGCAGGGCTGACCGCCCCCGGCGGCCACCTCCCTGCGCCGACTCCGGCTAGGGCTCCAGTTCTGGCTCCGGCTCCAAGCTCTCCTCCTGGGATTCGCAGCAGACCACTGACTCTTCTTACCTTCGTAACCACCCTCCCCTCTCTCCTTTCTCCCCCAATATCTTTCTCTCCTTCTCTCTCGCTGTTTCTGGGTCTCTGTTCTTCTCTCTCCTTTCCACCTTCTCTCCTCTCACCTCCCCCCTTCCCCAGCCTCTCTCTCCTGGCACGCGCTTTTTCCCCGGACCCCGCGCAAGCGCGCGCCTCAGCCCTGCTGCGAAAGGGCGGGGGTAGAGAACCTCCAGCCACCGGGAAATACCCCAAGTAACCCGAGGCTGGCAGGGACTGGGGCCACAGGGGTAGCAAAAGGGAAGCAAGGGCAAGAAGAATCCTGAAAAATCCAAGAAAAGGGAAGAGGGAGAGGGGTGCCTAGAGATGGGGTGAAGGGTAAGTAAAAGAACCTAACATTTTTTGAAGGCAAATAATGCTCCGGGCTTGGAGCTGGCCACTTTCTTAACACTGTGAATTCAGCATTTTTACCTTACTCCACTTTGCAGATGAAAAACCTGAGACTCAGAGAGGTCAAAGAACTTAAGATCACACAGCTAGCTAGCAAATGACGATATTCCAAAGCCATTCTTTTCCACTGCTGGGGTAAGAGAAATACTTCTGGGGGAGGTGGGATGGGAAAGTGAGACCCTAATCCCCACCTCTCTCTTGGCCCTTCTCTCTGCCCGCCCCTTCCTTCCTGTACTACTAGTTATTTAACTTCTACCCACTGTGGCTATACCTCAGAAACCTTTGTAGCCAGAGATGGGGACGGAGCCCACAGAGCAGGTGGGAGTGGGAACCGGGGGTGGGGAGGAGGGAAGGGGGGATTTTCTCCACCTGGCAACGGGCCTCTGCCATCCTATGTCCTGTGCAGGAGCCTCTAAACCTCAGCCCCAACCTTTGAGACACCCTTGATATGAGAGGTTCAGTGTACTTGTACTAAAGGTAGTGGTGGGGTGGGGAGTGGAAAAGGGAAAAGAGACAGATGGAAACCCACTCCAGACCAAGCTTTGAGTCCAGGGTTCAGGTCTGAGGCAAAGCCAGCATCTGGCACTGCAAAGGGAAGGGCAAGATTATTTCTTCTTTCTTGGGTACTGGGGATTGAACTCAGGGCTAGACAGGGTCTCTAAATTGCCCAGGCTGGCCTCAAACTTGTAATTCACCTGTCTCAGCCTCCAAAATAGCTGGGATTAGTCCTGCATCACTGCAGGGCAAAATTTATTTATTTATTTATTTATTTATTCATTTATTGCGGTACCGGGGGTTGAACCCAGGGGCATTTTACCTCCGAGCTACACCCCCGGCCCTATTTTTATACTTTATTTTGAAACCGGGTCTCACGAAGTTGCGGAGGGCCTCTCTAAGTAGCTGAGGCTGGCCGCGAACCCGGATCCTCTGGCCTCCGCCTCCCAAGTACTGGGATTACAAGCGTGCCACCACGCCCAGCCCCAGGGAAAGATTTATTAATAATACAGATGCTTGATCTATGAAGAGCTAGATGCTTTGCATCCATTATCTTCCATACTTCAAACAGTCCCCACTGCAAGCCTTGCCAGCAGGGCTAAATGGTACTTCTAGTCTGGACACTACATATTAGAGGTCCAGAAAGAGCAGGTGGCTTGCTCAAGGTCAACCAGGAAGCTGGAAGCAGAGGCAAGTGGGGTACAAGGGAAGGCAGGGCCTGGTCAGGTTGTGCTAGGATGAGCCTGGAGGAGTTTGTCTTCTCCCGGTGTACTGTCTTCTCTGGTCACACAGGAGCTGGCAGTGTGGTGGAGAAGGGGAGGAGTGTGGGAAGATGTCTCATACAGGCCCTCCTCTCATTCTGACCTCCCCAGGTTTCCTGGGGCCCCTACTCCGGGGATGATGAGGAGGCATACTCTGCTGAGCCGCTGCCGGAACTCTGCCACAAAGCAGATGTTCAGGCCTTCAGTCGGGCCTTCCAACCCAGTGTCTCCCTGACTGTGGCTGTGCTGGGTCTGGCCGGCAATGGGTTGGTCCTGGCCACGCATCTGGTGGCCCGACGCACTGCCCGCTCGCCCACCTCCGCCCACCTGCTCCAGCTGGCCCTGGCTGACCTCCTGTTGGCCCTGACCCTGCCCTTTGCTGCAGCAGGGGCTCTTCAGGGCTGGAGTCTAGGAAGTGCCACCTGCCGCGCCATCTCGGGCCTCTACTCGGCCTCCTTCCACGCCGGCTTCCTCTTCCTCGCCTGTATCAGTGCCGACCGATACGTGGCCATCGCGCGGGCGCTCCCAGCTGGGCAGCGGCCCTTCACGCCCAACCGGGCACACTTGGTCTCAGCCATCATATGGTTGCTGTCTCTTCTCCTGGCGCTACCCGCACTCCTCTTCAGCCGGGACGGGCAACGGGAAGGCCAGCGGCGCTGTCGCCTCGTCTTCCCAGAGGGCCTCACGCAGACAGTGAAGGGGGCAAGCGCCCTGGCGCAGGTGGCCCTGGGCTTCATGCTGCCGCTTGGCGTCATGGCAGCCTGTTATGCGCTCCTGGGCCGTACACTGCTGGCCGCCAGGGGGCCCGAGCGCCGGCGCGCTCTGCGCGTCGTGGTGGCCCTGGTAGCGGCCTTCGTAGTGCTGCAGCTGCCCTACAGTCTTGCCCTGCTCCTGGATACCGCCGATCTACTGGCAGCCCGCGAACGGAGCTGCCCTGCCAGCAAGCGCAAGGACCTGGCACTACTGGTGACCGGAGGCTTGGCCCTTGCTCGCTGCGGCCTCAATCCCGTGCTCTATGCCTTTTTGGGCCTGCGTTTCCGCCAGGACCTGCGGAGACTGCTAAGGGGTGAGGGCTGCAGCCTACGGCTTCACCCCCGCGGCCGCTGCCCCCGCCGGCCCCGCCTTTCTTCCTGCTCCGCTCCCACTGAGACCCACAGTCTCTCCCGGGACAACTAGCGCTGCAAATCCAAGGGAGAGAGCAGGCAGAGGAAACGATTCCAGGGAGGGTAGTGGGAAAAAGGAGTAAGTGGGAGAACACTGAGAAAGAGGTTGTGACCTAAAAGGATTGATTCTGTACCTTGACACATTAAATTGATAACATGGAAATGAGATACAACCCAACTGTTACTATTTTTGCATCACCGACTTGGAAGTGATTTGTAGCAGGGCAGTCAGCGGGTTACACCTCCACCCCACCCCCGCGCTTGGGTCTGAGTGGGAGGCGCTGAGAGCCTTGGGTGGGGGGTGCTGCTGAGTCTGCTAAAGCCCTAGGCACTGACACCCCTCCACCTTTACCCAGTCTCAGCCAGCAGAGGTGAGGTGGAAAGCTGCCAGGAGAGGAGGGGCCGGTGTTCCTCTTGAAATAGCTTAAGGAAGAGCTTTCTAACAACCAGAGCGCTATCCAGTAATGGCTGCCTTAGCATGAACCGAGTTCCTGGCCTCTGGAACAGCTGAGGCTGTTGGGGACTGTGTGTGACTGTGCGTGGTGTGGAAGTAGTGTTGGAGTGGGGCAGGAGATTCCCATTTGGGGTGGGGGTTTGGATTAGATTACCACTATATAGTCTCTTCTAAAGTTTTGTGATGGAAAGAAAAAAGTAATTTAAAAAGTTGAGTTGGAGGAAAAACCAAGGAGGGAATTGCAATTTGCAAATTTCCAAAGAGGAGTTATCTTGAGGTGTGTGTGTGTGTGTGTGTGTGTGTGTGTGTGTGTGTGTTGGGGTACTAGCTGTTCTCCATCTTCCATGGGAACAGAGTCAAAGGAAATGCACTTAGCTTGCTGGGCCTGAGATCCAGGCCCCTTGGATCTCTCCTCCCCTGGGCAAGAGAGTTTATGGTTGTGGTGTCTCCAGGCCTAGGAAATCTCAGTACAGGCCGCTCTCATCTGGGGCGAAGGCACAGCCAGGATGGCCACTAGAGACAGCGGCATCGACTCCTGGTCTTTGTTTTGCGAAATCACAACAGGCAGGGTGGTGTTCACGTGCGTGCGACAATTCTCGCAGTTTAATATCCGGTCAGCAAAGCTGTACCCACCGCTCCAGCCAGGAGTCTAGGGGCGAGAAGGGCGTGGCGTGGCGAGGAGGTCTCCCGGGAGGCGCTGGTCAGGCCCGCCCTGTCCCGCCCAGCCAAGCCTGGGCTAGTCGTCCTTCCAAAAGCCTCAGGCGGCCGACTCGGAAAGCGTCGGCCTCTAGGGGCCAGGATCCAGGGAAGGCCGGGAGACCGCGCCGATCCTCGAGGGGTAGCGCACGCCAGTCCTCGAGGACCGACCGGGAACCCTCCGCGGAAGACCGAGGGGACCGCCGCTGAGTCAGCAACGCGCGCGCGCCCGCGGCCGCCGGCGGTCGCCCAGCCCCGCCCCGCCCCGCCCCGGCCCGGCCGCCTAGCGCCTGGGTTAACCCCTTCTTGCCCAGAACCACAGACTGCTCGCCCTGGGAGGCCTCCGCTCTATTCAGAGCCCACAGATTTCCCTAGAATGCCAAGCCACTCACTTTCCCTACTCGAGCTCAGTGAGCTGTGCGTTCTATATTCGATTTTATTTCTGGCCTCGTTCTGCGCCTTCCCAGAGTCCCTGTCTCAGCTTCTTCACCTCAAAAATGAGGTGACTCAGATTTAGGAACAAGCCTTAACTCCAGGGGTGCAGGGAGTTGAGTCCCGTTCAGGTCTGGGCACCCTCGCGGTAGCTAATCTTCCCTTTCTCAGGGACCCTGAGAGGAGACTAAGGTTGAGCGCAGCCCTCGGGCTTCTCTCCAGCCCGAAGCCTTTGATTCTCCAGAGCTCCCTCCCTAGAGGGTTCTTAATTTGCAGATTGGTGAGACAAGAGTTAAAATAAGAGCATGAAGGCGGGCTTCCGTGACGTCACTGGCACTCCGCGGCTCACCTCAGAGGCTGGGGCGTGGCCAACACCGCCCCGCCCCCTCCCTCCCAATTCCCCCGCCCCTCCCCGCTGTCACCCAGCCAGGGGCACATGATGCAACCCGCCGCCTTTTCAAGCGTGTGATTGGTGGCCGCGCCCGGTTCCAGGCACAGGGATTGGGCGGAGGAGGCAGTGACGAAACGTGGACCCTGCCCTGTAAAGAAGGGAGGAGAGAAAGAAGAGAGAAGGGGGGCCGAGGGGGAGAGGGCTGGGGAGGCGGGGTCCCGGAGCTTTGCTCGCGCCCCCAGCGCGCCAGTCCCGGGGCTGCAGGGAGCGCAGCGCGCGCCGCCGGGGCCCCGGCCACCGGACGCCCTGCCGGACACGACCCTCCCTGGAGCTTGGACTACTGCCCACCTCGGACACTGCACCGGACACTGCCCCCCACAGGGCTGGACACTACAACGGACACTACTTCCCAGCTCCGGACATTGCTCTCTGCTCCCCCCCCCCGGCCCTGGACGCTTTCCCCCTCCCCCTCCAGGGGCCCAGACATTGAGCCCACCGCAGGCACTAGCTAGAGTCCCCTTGCACCCCAGCGCTGGACACTGCCTCCTCCCGGTTCCCGTCTCCCACCTCCTCCTCCCGCCTCATCTTTTCCCCTCTCGGGTCGGAGCCGCGCCAGTTTCTCAGAATCCCCTGCTGCTCGGCCTCGGCTGCCCGCGCCCCCATCCCCGGCTGCTCGCCCGGATGCCTCTCCCTGGGGGATTGTGGTGGCTCCTCTGCTGCCGTCGAGGCTTCACTCTTCTGCACCGGGACTACGGTGACGGCGAGCTTAGCGGGGACGGGGACGAAGACGAGGACGAGGAAACCTTTGAGCTACGGACCCCGAGTCCGGCGGGCGGCGGGAGGGTAAGTCCCCAGAGATTTGGAGCCCTGTCTCTATCCCTCTCACTACAACCGGCAGTCGCGCCTGATCCTGCTCCACTCCAGCCAAACGTTGAGCTTTTGGCAAACTGTGGGTGTGGGGGAGTTTCTTGCCTGGAGGCCAGAGCCCCTTGGGAGCTCCAGGAGCACCCTACTCGCGATGTGCCTGTGGGCCTCGCGCCGAACACTGGGCGCTGTCCACCTGCTGGGGGCCCTGAGGCAGAGGAGGCGTCGCGCGTGGCGCGACCTGGCCCTGCCTCTGCCTCTCCCTTCCCCGCCGGGCCCGCGTCCCATCCCATCTCCTTCCGCCTCCGCCAGAGCCAAGGAATGTGGCGAGGCCGGCTGGGCCGCTCGAACGCCTGGGTCCCCTCCGCTCCCAGTTCGTGAGCGCTGGGGCCAGATGCACGAGCTCCCTCCACCTGGACCTGGGCGGGGGGCAGAAGGCTTCCTAGGACTGGGGTCCGCGGTGAGGACCCCACGGAGAGGGAGATGGGGGCTCTGGCCCTTTGAGGACCCCTCGTCATTACCCTGCCACTCAGGACAGAACACTCGGCCTTCTCTGGTAAGGTTCCTGGAAAATCGCTGAGGGGATGGTGAGGGACATCTGGCTGCTGGGTTTTGTCAAATCTCTCGGTAGGGAAACTGAGGCACAATTGATGTGGGAGACTTCCATCCCCTGACTTGCCCTCTCCCATGCCCCTACACAGGGCCAACCAGACTCCCGTGTGCTGTGGCCTGGGTCAGACTCCCATCCCCCACTCAGGGGTCCCCAGCAGGCCCAGTGGCTTGGTGCCCGGGTGGGGCAGGCTGCGCTGCTGGGGCTGGCGCCAGCACCTGGCGAGGCAGAGGACAGATAAATATAGAGGGAAGGAGGAGGGAAGCAGGGGACTGCGATTAAGGGAGCTGGTCTAAGAGAGTGATCAGTACCTGCCCCTGGGGTGGTGTGCCTAAGAGTTCTGCTCAGACCCTCCAGAAAATAGGTGGGTGTGCTCCCAGGGAAGGCACAGGAGCCAGATGTCCCCAAGCTTCCAGCCTGAGCAGGGTCTGCTCTGTCATCCAAGCCATTGCCTCCCTCATGCTCCACCACCTCCCCCAGCATGGGGACAGGTGTCCCTGGTCCCCCTTTGCCCCTCCCCCCCTCCTGGCTCTCTAGCAGTCTGGGCGCAATGGGAGCATGGCACAGTTCCTGCCTGGCTTGGCTCTGGGGTAGGTATGAAGCTTTTCTCAGACCCCAGTCTAGTTGAAGTTCCAGGACAGGGGGTGGAGTTGGGGTTGGGTGAGAGGAGGGCAAAATCTATACCTAACCTGGAGAATGTGTGCAATTCCTCAGCCTCGCCTGCCCTTCCTGAGCCCCCAGCAAAGGGGCAGGGTGTCCTGCTCTCCCCTGAGTCTCAGGAGTGTCTGTGGGAGAAGGCACGAAGCTCTTGGAGAAAGCCCTATTCTGAAAGGGTCCTGCTTCCCTTCATTCATCTCTGTACCCACCAACTACCCTTTTCTGGGCAGCAACGCAGAATGGGTGAAGGAAAAATGAGGAGGAGAGGGGTGATTTGGAGGTTGCCAAAAAAAGAAGAGACTTGGTCCACCTATTCCATTTCAAAGATGAGGAGCCCAGTGTGGTGGTGCACACCTGTAATACCAGTACTTGGGAGGCTGAGACCAGAGGATCACAGATTCTAAACCAGCCTCAACAACTTAGTGAGGCTCTCAGCAACTTAAGGAGACTCTGTTTCCAAATAAAAAATAAAATACAGCTGGGGGTGTAGCTCAGAGGTAGAATGCCCCTGGGTTCAATCCCCAGCACCAAAAAAGTGGGGGAATAAGACCCAGAGATAGGAGGAGGAGACTAGCTCAAGGTTCCACAGTGAGTTAGTGGTCCAGTCGGTATTAGACTCCATGTCTCCTAACCTCTGCCCAGTGCTCTTTCCCACCCCTGATTCCATCTTCAAAGAGTAACGGAGATGAGGTGGGAGCTTTGATTTCTTAGCTCCTGGTTGTTCTGTAGAGCTTGTTCCATAGGTACCGGCGGGAGGGGATACCCAAGAGCAGCTCCAAATCGCCCCGCCCAGTCACCACCCCACTTCTTGACTCTCCTAAATGTCCCGATCAGAGCTGTCCTAGGCGCAGACGTTACAGGCACTGCGCAGGGAGGGCTCTGACGCTGAGAGTTTCCTTGCCTCTCCCCCCAGGGTCCCCTGGACGTAACGCTGACTCAGCCGGTGAGGAGTGGGCCAGTCTCGGACAGGTGAGCTTCTTCTCTGCGCCCGGTAGTTTTTAGACCTCATCTGGTTCCCAGGACCCCCATCCTCTCCGTTTTCCCTCGCGGGGTTGTGCAATAAGGGAGAGGCCCAACGCCGCCGCCGGACGCTGTGGTTTGGCCGGGGTCCCAGGGCCGGGGGGAGGCAGTCCGGCCGGGGGCGCGAGGAGGAAGGGGGGGGTCCTGGCTATTTCTGGTGCAAGGTCAGAACGGCCCCGCGGTTCCCACAGCCTGGAGGAGGGGTGCCCAGCTTGGGAGCAGGCACCCATCGCAGTCTAGGGAGATCCTACTGAGGGGCCCCCTGGAGGCGGAGAGGAGGCCCAGCAGCCGGGTTCAACTCTCCTTCCTCTCTGGCCCAGGCTGCAGAGCTGGGAGGAGACGAGAAGCCTCATCCCAGAAAAGGGGCTACCGGAGGACGACCCCGACGTCGTTGTGAAAGGTGGGGACCCCATCACTGCACTGTAGAGGCCCTCAATTGCAACACTCCAGGGGCTACGAGATTTCCTATCTCCCCTGGCTGATCCCTCTTCCCTCACTCTTCTCTCAGGTTGGCTGTACCGTGAGCCCCGGGGAGGAGGCACGCGGCCATGGCTGCCCCCACGCCGAGCCTGGTTCGTGCTCACACGAGACTCCCTGGACCAGTTAAGCGGCAGCGGGAAGGGGGCGCGGCGCCTCGGGAGCCTAGTGCTCACGAGCCTGTGTTCGGTAACTGGCCCGGAGCGCAGGGCCAAGGAGACCGGTGAGACCTGTTGTAGACCCTTCTACCTTCCTGGCAGGGGCCCCAACTGGCCCTGATTGCCCTCCACGGTCTCTCTCTGCACCAGGTCTGTGGTCAGTGACTGTGTCTGGCCGGAAACACAGCGTCCGCCTCTGCTCCCCTCGCCAGGCGGAGGCCGAGCGTTGGGGGGTGGCGCTGCGAGAAGTGATCTCCTCCAAGGCACCGCTAGAGACCCCCACCCAGCTACTGCTCAGGGACATTCAGGTGAGAGAGAGAGAATGACAGTGAGAGCCAGGAAGGTGGTGGACACAAAGCTTCTTGGGCTCATGGGGAGCTCCCTTCCCCATCGTGATGACCCTCTTCCTGGCCTCTAGGAGAGCTGCGGGGACCCAGAGGCGGTGGCTCTTATCTACCGGAGGAACCCGATTCTGAGGCACACCAGTGGAGCCTTGTATGCCCCACTTCTGCCCCTGCCCTACGGAGTCAGCGCCCCAGGTGAGTGGTCCCTTGGTCCAAGTCCCCTGGATGGGGAGAGGTGGATCAGAGTAAGAATATGAATTCCTTTATGGGAAGGGTCCTTAGAGTCTTCAAGTCACCTTCCCAGCTCCTTACTTTTCAAAGGATGAAGATGAAACTGGAAGGTGGCCAGGGTAGAACAGAAATAAAGGATCCCCTGTGGTCACATCACTAAGGGTGTCTGACCACTAATGTTCTTCCAGGAGTTTTTACTTTCTCTCTAATATTTTTTCGTTGTACTCTTAAGACCATATCATATTACCTTTACAAGTGGTAGAAAAGGGCAGAGTGTGGTGGCACACACTTGTAATCCCAGTACTTGGGAGACTGAGACAGGAGGATCGCAGGTTTGCGGCCAGCCTCAGCTACTTAGTGAGGCCCTCCACAACTTAGTGAGGCGCTGTTTCAAAATAAAGAATTAAAAAATAGGGTTGGGGTGTAGCTCAGAGGTAGAATGCCCCTGGGTTCAAGCCACCACTTAGGGAGAATATGTATCCAGCTATACCTCTTACCAAAAGGTAGAGTTACTGGCCCTTATTCTAAAGCTAAAGGATTAAAAGGAGCTGGGAGAAGAACTCTGGTTTCCTTTTTCTTTTCTTTCTTTTCTTTTTTTTTTGTGTGGTACTGGGGATTGAACCCAGAGGCATTTGGCATTCTACCTCTGAGCTACACCCCCAGCCCTATTTTATTTTTATTTTGAAACAAGGTCTCGCTAGGTTGATGAGAATCTCACTACTAGCTGAGGCTGTCCTCAAACTTGGGATCCTCCCAAGTACTCCTCCCAAGTACTGGAATTATAGGTGTGTACCACCACACCTGGTAGAACTCTGGTTTTCTTTTTTTTTTTTCTTTTTTTTGTGGTACCGGGGATTGAACGCTGGGGCGTTCTACCTCCGTGTTACGCCCCCCGGCCCTATTTTTTTATACTTTATTTTGAAACCGGGTCTCACGAAGTTGTGGAGGCCCTCACTAAGGAGAGAGGGAGAGGGAGAGGGAGAGGGAGAGAGGGAGAGAGGGAGAGAGAGAGAGAGAGAGAGAGCGCGAGCTGAGGCTGGCCCGAACCCAGATCCCCCAGATCCTCCGGTCTCCGCCTCCCAAAGTACTGGGATTACAAGCGTGCGCCACCACGCCCGGCTAGAACTCTGGTTTCCTGACTCCCAGACCAGCCTGATTTCTGGCTCACAGTGATGGCTCTCAGTACCAGTTACAGAGTTGGATTTGAACCTATGTCCCTCAGCCTTTTCCCTCTACCTTACTAACTCAAAGTCCAGACTTAGCAGGATAGGGAGAGGGGATTCCTGGGAGGTAAGGGTTGAGAGTTTGGCTCTGTGGGACCATTGCTTTCCCTTCACTCTTCCTGTCATTCGTACCCACCCCTCTTTGCCACCCCTTCTCTCCTTATACTCCTGACCGTCCCCTGGTTCCTGCCTTCCTCCCAGGGCGCACCTCTGTGTCCCCTCTCCAAACTGTCCCTCCACACTCACCCTCCCGCAGGTCCAGGCTATGCACCCTTGCGAGAGGAGGCAGTGCGGCTGTTCCTGGCACTGCAGGCACTGGAGGGGGCACGGCGTCCCGGGCCCCTGATGCAGGGTGTACTCCAAACCTGCCGGGACCTGCCTGCACTCCAGGATGAACTCTTCCTGCAGCTGGCTAAGCAGACCTCCGGCCCCGCGGGTCCTCCTGGGCTCCCTGCTACCCAAGACCCTGCTACCTTGCGGTACTGGCAGCTCCTCACCTGCATGAGCTGCACCTTCAGGCCTGGGGGAGCTGTCCGGGGGCACCTCTTGGGGCATTTGGAGAGGTGAGAGGGGAGAAGTGGGCATAAAGTGTAAGACCAAGGCAAAGGAGCTACAGGTCTGGGAGAGAATGACAGCCCTTTGCAAAGGGGTTGGCAGGTAGAAAACCTAGATCCAGAGAAGAGAAAGGACTTGCTCAAGTTTAGGAGTGGTGTTATGTATCCAGTGCCTTTGTGGGAATTACAAGCTCTGCCCATCTGTGAGCAGATGAATTATGATAAGACCACATTTGGGCAGAGGAATTATAGAAAGGCTGGTCAGCGCTAGGGCTGAAGAAAGCATAGTAATGTGGCTTGACTTCAGATTTCAGCCCTGAGGAAGATCAGACTTTTGGAAGTGGGAGCAGTTGGGCAAAAGCTGCCGGGGGGGGGGGGTGTCGTGAGGGACTTTGAAAATAACTTAGCTCTGAGCAAAGCACCAGGCAGAGTTAGGCTGCCTTCAAGGAACTTGAGTTGGAGGGGAGGAAATTAATCCGATGAAATAAACTATGGTACGAGAAGGTGAGAGGGGAGGGGAAGAGGAGGGAGAGGAAAGCCTTTCGAGCACCTTTCCTCGGATTCCTAACCCAGGACTGAGCAGGCACTCCCCGACTCGGAGCTGGCGGAATACGCGCGCTTCATCCGGAAAGCGCTGGGCCGGACGCGCGGTCGAGAACTGGTGCCGTCGCTGGCAGAGATTTCCGCATTGAGCCAACGGCAGGAGCTGTTGTGCACCGTGCACTGCCCGGGGGCTGGTGCCTGCCCTGTCGCCATTGACTCCCACACGACAGCGGGGGAGGTGAGACCAGAATCCAGCCCCCTACCCCCCTTCCTGCAACCCGTCCTTCCCACTTTTCATTCTTGGCTCTCCCAGTTCCAGGGTTTGCCCCAATCTTAGATTCCTTATTTCAGTAAGGGAGGGAGTGGTGGTGTGGGGACTAAGAGACCCCTCCAGTTGGATCAGCCCTTCCCAGAATCTTGGCAAGACCCCTCGTGGTCTGACCCTTTTCCTCCCTTCTAGGTGGCTCGAGAGTTGGTGGGGCGGCTGGGTTTGGCCCGGAGTCGCAACGCGTTCGCGTTGTACGAGCAGCGCGGGGCCCAGGAACGAGCCCTGGCTGGGGGGACCCTCGTGGCCGACGTGCTCACCAGGTTTGAGAAGTAAATGTCCAGCCCCAACCCTGTTCTGTATTAGCCCATGTACTTCTTAGTTTCAGTCAATCACTAAGCAAACATTTATCAAACTCTTGCTACTGATTCTGCGATTTTCTGACCAACCCCTCCCTGCGGGCAGTGTGCAGTCAGATTCCTAGGCTCACCTTGGTCCCCTCACCTAGGTCCTCACCAACCGGGTCTAGCCGCCGACATATGAGCACGCCCCCACGCTGGCCCCGCCCCGTTTCTCAAGCTACCGGCGCCCTCCCGGGGCCCCCCTACTCCATGGCACCGCATTCTTTTCTTTTCTGCAGTTTGGCGGCAGAAGAAGCCGGGCTGGAGGACTCGCCGGACTCCGGGTGGAGACTATGTCTGCGTCTTCACGGACCTCTGCATCCTGAGGGACTGTCCCCAGACGGTTACGAACTGCCTTTCCTCTTTGAGCAGGTGAGGACCTCCGACATTCACGTCTCCAAACGGACCTCTTAAACCTAATCTCTTTTTTCTGGGCCATTTTATTTAATCATTTTAAGCAACCCCAGGGAGACTCTTCCCGGACCCAGACCTCCTTAGATCCCCACCCCCAGTCTCCACTCCCGCACTGACCTCTTGTGCCTCCCTTGCAGGCTCACGCCCTGCTGCTGCGCGGCCGGCCTCCCCCGCCCGACGACACGCTGCGCGCCCTGGCGGCGCTGCGCCTGCAGAGCCTGCACCGAGACTTCTCCCCGCGGGTACCCTTGCCGCGCCTGGACCGCCTGCTGCCGCCCCCCGCCCGGCTTCCAGAAGACCCGCCCCGCCCAGCCCCCAGGCCGCCGCCCTCCACCGCCCTGCTGGCCGGGGCACTCTGGAGCCCCGGCCTGGCCAAGAGGCGGGCGGAGCGGGCTCAGCGCGGCGGAGCGGGCCCCACAGCTGGAAGCGCGACTCGCGAAGGAGGCGGCGGCGCCCGCATGGCCGCCGCTGTGCTGGGCGGCTGGAAGCGGCTACGGGGCATGGGCCGAGCTGAGGCCATGGCTGCCTACCTGGCTCTGGCAGCGCAGTGTCCGGGGTTCGGCGCTGCTCGGTATGACGTTCTGGAGCTGAGCACGGTGAGGGGGAGAAGGGAGAAGGGGACTCTGGCGGCCCAAGCCCCACACTTTTGCCCCAGAGCCACAGGCTCCCACTGTGGGTCACTTCATTCCCTATATCCAAACTCCAAGGAGACTCCAGCCCTTGGGCCTGCACCTCCTGGACCCTTAGCTCCCTCCGTAGTGCACTATCATTAGAGAGATTCAGGAAGCTCCCTACTCGCAGCCATCTTCCCCTACCAAAAAGAATGCTGTAGGGTCCCTTCCTTCCACCCTGACTGCCTATCTGCCTGCAGGAGCCTGGTGGAGGTGCTCCACAGAAGCTATGCCTGGGCCTGGGAGCCAAGGCCATGTCTCTCTCCCGGCCTGGTGAGGCAGAACCCATCCACAGTGTCAGCTATGGCCATGTGGCCGCCTGCCAGCTAATAGGCCCCCACACCCTGGCACTGAGGGTGGGTGAGAGCCAGCTCCTCCTGCAGAGTCCCCAGGTGAATGGGAAAAGGGGTTGTGGAAGGAGGGAAGAGAAATCAAGAAACATTAATTGAACATTAATCAAGGAGACAGCTTTAGGCACTGGGGATCCAGCAGTGATCAAAGATAAGCTCCAAGAAGCTTAGTGTGGGGGAGCCAGACAATAAACAAAGAATTATTTAAGATAGGTTTCAATGGCACAAAGGAAAGTCATGTGACAGGAAATGACTGGGGCCTTAGCATGGGGTAGTCAGGGAAGGATTCTCAAAGAGGGTGCCATTTAAGCTAGCCATAGGAAGATCTAGGTGCATAGATCCCCAAACTTATTGGCTTAACACCCTCTTTTCAGAAAAAACAATTACTCAGCACCTCCTTGGGCATCTCCACCACCTCCTTACTTATTTTTTATTTCTATGGTACTAGGGATTGGATCCAGGGGCATCCTACCTCTGAGCTACACCCCCAGCCCTATTTTTTACTTTATTTATTTATTATTTATTATTTATTTATTCATTTATTAATTTATTTATTTTGCAGTACTGGGGATTGGACTCAGGGGCATTCTACCTCCGAGCTACACCCCCAGCCCTATTTTTTGTCCTTTTATTTTGAAACAGGGTCTCACTAAGTTGCAGAGGGCCTAAGTAGCTGAGGCTGGCTGCAAACCTGCGATCCTCCGGTCTCAGCCTCCCAAGTACTGGGATTACAAGCATGTGCCACCACACCTGACTCTATTTTTTATTTTGAAACAGGGTCTCACTAAGTTGCAGAGGGCCTTGCTATAAATTGCTGAGGCTGGCCACAAACCTGCGATCCAGGAGGATCACAGCCTCCCGAGTACTGGGATTACAGGCGTGTGCCACCATGCCCCTCTCATTTTTATTTAATGCATTCAAGGCTCCTACCACAACCACCCTCTGGATCATTCCAACATCCCCCTACCCCAAGGGGGTGGTATCCCCAACTTTGGGAGCCTATGATCTAGGGGAACAGCATTCCAGGTAGAGGGAATTGCAAGTGCAAAGGGCCAGAGGAGGAGAATAACCTTGGCATGGTAGAAGAGGAGAAAGAAGCAAGAATGGCACATAGGAGGTGAAACAGAGTGGTGATGAGGATGGAAAGGTTGCTGGGTCCAGAGCATGTAGAGCCTGGAGCCCTAGATCCTGGATGGAGAAGGAAAAAAGAAGAGAACCCAGCAGCCCCTGCTGAGCACTGACCTCTGCCCTTTCTTAGGTGGAAGAGATCATGCAGCTGGTGAATGCCTACTTAGCCAACCCCTCCCCCGAGAGGCCCTGCAGCAGCTCTGCTCCTCCATGCCAAGACCTGCCAGACACCTCCCCTCCCAGCCAGCACCAAGGCTTGGATGAGCCCCAGGGACAGTCTGGCTGCTTGGGGCAGCTGCAGGACTGAGCCTGCCAAGAGGTCACGACTTCCCTCCTCCCTCCAGCCTGGGCCAGGACTGCTCTGAGATTTGAGGAAACCATGGACCCTTATGGCCCTGCAGGGACAGGGCACGCCCCACACCCAAGGGCTACAATGGTTGTGGACAATTTTCTAGTTTGTTTCTTAATTTATTTGTAGAAGAGAAGCAAAAAAAAAAAATCCTTATTTACACAAACCCCTCCTGTGGGAGTGTTGTCAGTGGGACAAGTTGGAGTGCCATAGCTCAGAGCTCCGCCCCTGGGGACACCCACACTCTGGGCTTTTACCAGACCTTGAGAGGAATCTGAACACCACAGAGCTCCACCCTCCTCGACCTTCTGGATTAACCTCCTCTTGGCCAGTATGCTGCCATAGGATGGTGGGTGGGGCAGGCAAGAAGGCCGTATTGGAAGCTGGCAATTAACCTCTCTTCATTGAGTGGCATGGGGTGGCCTCCTGGCACCCTAAAGGCTGGAGGGCAGTGAGTCATCAAGACTGGCACTGCCCACTTCCTACCCTGGAGTCCAGCTTCTGGGTCCTGTTTGGGTTCAGATTTAGTATGCTTACTACTTTTGGCCTGAAATGGAGAGAGGCTTAGGGCAGGATATATAGACCAAAGAACTTCTCTGGCACAGAAAAAGAACTCAGGATGAGATCAGCCTTACTCCCAAGTTCTATGCCAGCTTGTCAGGCTGGGCTGAACTGGTTTGAGTTCCTGAGCCTCTGATGGCTCTGGACACTGGGAATCCAGAGTCCCAGTTTTTCTGACCTACTCAAAATGCCTCAGGCCCTATTTCCATAGAATCACATGCTCTTTCCTGAATGGAGGAGGCTGGGGCAAAACTGGCCCACCCTGAGGCCAGGGCTTAGACACTGAGGAGACAGCTGACCTCATTAACCCTCTGTAATCAAGAGAGAGGGGCTGACTCCAATAAAACAGCTGAGATCAAGACAAGAGATACCAATGGAAATAGTAGACACATTAAGACCTGGACTAAAGCAGGGCGTGGTGGCGCACGCTTGTAATCCCAGTACTTGGGAGGCAGAGACCGGAAGATCTGGGTTCACAGCCAGCCTCAGCTACTTAGTGAGGCCCTCTGCAACTTCGTGAGACCCGGTTTCAAAATAAAGTATAAAAAATAGGGCTGGGGGTGTAGCTCGGAGGTAGAACGCCCCTGGGTTCAATCCCTGGTACCGCAAAAAAAAAAAAAAAGACCTGGACTAAGTGGGAAGAAGTTAGAGCAGGTGAAGGCCACCCTACATGCCTGGAAACTGAAGAACCCCTCACCATCCCCCATGTTCGCAGATCAAGCCCTGACTATATTCACCACCAATCTTTATTACATTATTTGAACTGAAAAAGCATATCAAGGGCCAGAAATGGAAGGGAGAGCATAGGGCCAGCTCCTGGGTTGGGGATGAATCTAGGAAGGTCAAATTGGGTCAAAGGGACCAGTCATGGTAGGGGGAGGAATGCGGAGGGAAATCACTGCTCCTGGGTGCCCCAGGAGATGTAGTCAGGCCGTGTGGCTGCATGGTACTCATCGATGAGCTCCTGAACAACCTCCCTGGACCTGTCCATCTCATCAAAGTTTTCCTTGAAGATGTCCTCCTTGCGGAACTGCTCCAGGAAGGCTCCCCGCTTCCACAGCTTGTCATACTGCTGGCAGGAACTTTCAAAGAGCTGAAAGAGAGAGAAATCTTCAGAATGGGCACCAGTGGAGGACGGGATTAAGAAGGGACTTAGGGGAAGCTGACGAAGGTGGATAGTGAGCAGAGTGGTCAGAGAACAGGAAATGACTCACCGAGGAGATACTGGTGTGGTTGGCCATCATGAGTCCGCTGACACGGTGGGCTGAGGGTAGGTAGGGAGACTTCCTCGACAGGGCCACCTGGATGCTGGCTGGGCCCCAGGGGATAAAGTTGGCCAACTTCCGTTCCCGGATCCTCTGCAGGCTCTTGTGGACCTGGGGTGGGCACAGGCGCGGTGGTGGGAGCCATTCCTCTGCACAGTGGGCGCAGGGAATAGGGTGAAGGGACCTCACCTACCTGGGTGGGGTCCACCTCTCCCTGGATGATGTTTAGGATGGCGATGTAGCAGTGGTTGGTCTGGCGGTCCCGGCCTGTGGACACCATCACGTTCTTGGGCTGCAGCAGCCGCCTCATGACATCCAGGACCGTGG
>PVJS01020058.1:0-33038 GCA_004027185.1 Glis glis | reverse complement strand
TCTCTCTCTCCCTGTCTCTCTCTCTCTACTTAGTGAGGCCCTCTTCAACCTCGTGAGACCCGGTTTCAAAATAAAGTATAAAAAATAGGGCTGGGGGTGTAGCGCAGAGGTAGAACGCCCCTGGGTTCAATCCCCGGTACCGCAAAAAAAAAAAAAAGAGTGGAACACATAATGATGAGCCATGGATGGGCTTTTTATGGGCTTTTTCCTATATAACTAATTCTTAAAACATAGGGTAAACCATAAAATTCCAACCAGCACTAGAGGAGCAAGGTGAGAAATGCATTTAGAATGAGTGTGAACTTCTATGAAAATATTACAGGACCATGAAGTTAAAATTCAAGATTGAAATTCACCGTTCTATAACATCTTAAATCCCATTGTTAATTTTATTCAAGCCTGTATCAAGAGACCCTCCTCGACCAACAAGCTAAGAAGAGGCTACCACACAGTCAGCAAGATCCGATGTGTAGCCCTGTCCTGGGCCAAGGGCAGGGGTCTACATCAGAGATCCTGCTTAGCCAACCTTAACTCCCACGCAGAAATTTCAGTTCATAATCCAGAGTAAACAGTAGAAAACTGAATTGTTTCAAATGAAAGAAATGTGAGTTGGAATAATTGGGGGAGGGGGGAATGGGTTCATGAGTGTGCCTTAATGGATGGTAGGTGTGGAATAAATAGATTTCAAGTTGTAAGGAGCCCGGCTGGCAGAGGGGTTGCAATGTACAGAGAATGTTCGAGTTGCAGGAGAGATTTTGGAAGGGAAGAGTAGAAGACAAAATAGCAAAGTAATTGCCAAATATGTGTTTAAAAGAATTGGCCAAATGATCAATCAGTAAGTTAATGTGTTAGAATTAGAATCCGATTGTGAATGGGTTTAAAGCTAAAGAAGATATCCGGAAGGCATGGGGAGGCCCCAGAGGCTTTTGAACAGAGAAGTAATATAATTTAATTCATTTATTTTTATTTATTACATTTGCATGGTGATTTGTTTCTTTTTATGTTCTCTACAGCACTAAAAACTGCTGAAAATACTGAGAGGCAATTGTTTTGAGGTCTTTTTTAAATTTAATGAATACTTTATCTTAACAATGCTAAGATGTTTTGAGTGGAAAGAGTTTTTTATTATAAATGTACTAACATCATTTCCCATATTAGATTTTAAAAATGTATTTTAAAAAAGTCCCACTTACAATAATAAACAATAGTTATAATAGGCATACAATACTTCTCACTAAACCTAACAAAAGAAATATAAGGCCGGGCGTGGTGGCACATGCTTGTAATCCCAGTACTTTGGGAGGTGGAGACCAGAGGATCTGGGTTCGCAGCCAGCCTCAGCTCTCTCTCTCTCTCTCTCTCTGTCTCTCTCTCTCTCTTTCTCCCTCTCTCCTTAGTGAGGCCCTCCGCAACTTCGTGAGACCCGGTTTCAAAATAAAGTATAAAAAATAGGGCTGGGGGTGGGGGGTGTAGCGCGGAGGTAGAACGCCCCTGGGGTTCAATCCCCGGTACTGCAAAAAAAAAAAAAAAGAAATATAAAAGTAATGCAAGTGAGTCAGATGTGGTGGTGCATGCCTGTAATCCCAGTACTTGGGAGGCTGAGACAAGAGGATCACAGATCCTCAGGTCAGCCTCGGCAACTCAGTGAGACTCTCAGCAACCTAGTGAGACCCTATTTCAAGATAAAATAATAAACTAGGGGTGTAGCTTGGGGGTAGGATGCCCCTAGGTTCAATCCCCAGTACCACACACACAAAAAAAATTTTTTTCTTTTTTTATTATTTTATTAGTGCATTGCAATCATACATCTTGAAGGGTTTCGGGGTGGTTGACGTAGATATGCACTCATCGGTCAATGAGCCCTCCCCAATTCCCACTCCCCGCCTCCCCCTCCCTCCTTCCTGTTTTCAGCACAGTAGCTGACTTTGATATCTTTGTGTAAGTCCATCCTGTGCACCAGTTTGTTTCTCTCTCCTTCCCTCCTGTCTCCCCCAGTTAGTTCACCTTCTTCACTCATCTGAGCTTTTCTCTCTTTGTCTGGAGTCCCTCCTGTGTGAGGTCGAGGCTCATCCTCCCGTGACCTCAGCACTGGGGTATTCCAGGTGGGGCTGGGGGCTCACTGGCCCTGCATCCCCAGCGCCAGGGTGAGGGGTTCTCCAAGGGTGGGGCCAAGGGCTCAACCACCCCACGTCCCCAGCGCCGGGGGTCTCTGGGGGCAGGACCAAGGGCTCACCTGCCCCACGTCCCCAGCATGGGGGGGGGAGGGATCTCCAGGGGCGGGGCCAAGGGCTAACCCACCTCGCGTCCCCAGTGCAGGGTGCTGGGGGCTGACCCACCCGTGTTCTCAGTGCTGGGCCGCTGGGGGGGCATTGTCTCATCTACCTATGTCCTCAGTTCTGGGGTGTTCCAGGATGGTGTTAGACTGCTCATGGGGGCCGTGGCTTGCCGGCTCGTGTTCTCAGAGTTGGGCTGCTCCTGTGTATGGCCACCTCTTCTTTGTCTCTCTTTATCACACTCATTGTGGAAGCAGAGGCTCACAGCCCACCCGTTGAAACCACTGTCGTTGTAGGTGTGGGTCTGGATTGACTTGGGCTTCATCGTGGTCCAATGTCGACTGCTTTCTATGGTGGACTATAATTGCTGGTTTCACAAGAATCAGCTGTTTCTTTGCTGGAGGATTCCGGGGCCGCGGTGCTGGCGTGGCTCAGCCGAGATGGCGCCTTTGTCTCCGCTCTCCGCTCACCAGGTGAAATGCTTTGCGCTCCCCGCCGCCCTCCGCTCTTTCCCCTGCCTCGTATTCCGCTGCACTTTGGCTCTCATTGTTTTGTTGAGTTTTGGCTGCCCTACTGTTCTTTTCAAGATGCAGTCTTCCCGCCGGCCTAGCTCTGACTCTCAGAGCACCGGCGACACCCTGCCTCTCGCTATCCCACCATCTTGGTTCTCCTCACAAAAAAATTAAAAAAAAAAACTAATGCAAGTATGTAAATTATATCCCAATGAAGTCCTTACCAAAAAGTAACACAGAAAAATGCGTAAATTTAGAAATAATTAATAAAAAATTTTTAACACATATCCTTCAAGATATTTTCAAATAAAAAGGAATTCTACTGTACACACTATGATGAAGGCTGCTCGTTTGGATGGTCATGATATTGAGACTATTTTCCAGGTCCAAGAACATTAAAAATCCTATTAATATTTCTTTTTTTTTTTTTGCTGCACTGGATATTGAACCCAGTGGCATTCTACCTCCGAACTACACCCCCAGTTCTATTTTTTATTCTTCCTTATTTTTGAAACAGGGTCTCACTAAGTTGTGGAGGGCCTCACATTTAGCTGAGGCTGGCCGTGAACCTGTGATGCTCCAGTCTCAGCCTCCCAAGTACTGGGATTACAAGCATATACCACCATGCCTGGTCTATTAATATTTCTGTATAGAATATTCCATAATTTATCAAATCTCTTGCTGGGCAGATGTAGCATTTTCAAATATTTGATGTTAAAAGCAATGATGTGAGAATATTGTCAGATTCCTTTATTGGGTATAATTCTCGAAAAAAATTGTGGATCAAAAGAAAAGTACATGCTTAATGTACATATTGCTGAAAAACTTAGGCAACTGAAATCGAGCCGCTTTTCACACACCTGTGTCTAGAATTGGAAAGTATAATTTTATACCTCTGCCAAGTAAAAACCGTTATCTCATAGTTATTTTAAATTGCGTTTCCTTAATTACTAGTGTACTTCAGCAATTTTTACACAGGTACTCAAAATATATATTTTTAAATTGCCTATTCATATCCTTTGCCCATTTTTTTACTGATATGTTTCTTCAAAAGTTTTTAAAAGACAAATCTAGTTAAGATGTGCTAAACAGATTGAGGCAGGAGTGCTGTCCGAATGCCACTAAGGAAGATTAAGATTTCAGGAAATAAATCTTCTTGTTATTGTATTGCTATAAAACTGTGCCTTATTTTTTTAAGGCCCAAAGTGTGATGTTATGATCCAAAGAGCAATATAACCAAAGTAATTTCAATTTTTAACTCAATGTAGTCAAAAATCAAAACACATGTAGGCAAAATTTTTTTTTTTTTTAGTAGTAGAGATTGAACCCAGGGCCTCATACATGCTCTACCACTGAGATGCATCCCAGCCCTCAATCTTTAACCTAACTAACTCCTCTACATCTATTTCTGGAATGCTATGAAGGACAATGAATATATTTTGTGCATAATAATACTGTGGGAAGCCCCATCTTCCTCTACTGCCCTCTCACTCACTTCAGAACCTCGTGAGCCAATTTCTCTCTTCAAAGCTACCTAAAAACTCCTCCACTTCTCATCCAGACAACTTTATTACTGCCTCTACCTTCTGTCTCACTACCATATCAATAGTGTTGAAAAAACAGAATTAAAAACAAAATCTCAAAGCCGGGCGTGGTGGCACACGCTTGTAATCCCAGTACTTGGGAGGCTGTGACCAGAGGATCCGGGTTCGCGGCCAGCCTCAGTTACTTAGTGAGGCCCTCCGCAACTTAGTGAGACCCTGTTTCAAAATAAAGAATAAAAAATAGGGCTGGGGGTGTAGCTCGGAGATAGAAAGCCCCTGGGTTCCATCCCCAGTACTGCAAAAAAAAAAAAAAATCTCAGCCAGGCATAGTGGCGCAGGCCTCTAATCCCAGTACCTAGGAGGCTGAAGCAGGAGGATCGCAGGTTCAAGAGCAGCCTCAGCAATTTAGTGAGGTCCCCCAGGAACTTAGTGAGACCCTGTTTCCAAATAAAAAATAAAATAGGGCTGGGGGTGGAGCTCGGAGGTAGAATGCTCTTGCATTCAATCCCCAGTACCAAAATAATAATAATAATTTTAAAATAAATAAAAACAAAATTTCCTGCCCACTCAGAAAACCTCTCCACAAATGTGAAGAAGGAGAAAATATTTTTATTATAGAATAAGCATTAGAATGTGACGAGTATCACATGCGTTCCACCAAGAAATTGCAAAGACAAAAAGGAATTGCTTCCCTTGATATAGCTAAGCAGACACACTCCAGTATACACACGTTCTGAAGATAAACATTAACAGGGTGCCACAGCACCCCTGGTCACGCACAGTCCATCCTAATTTCACCTGGTAATCAGGATGGCCATTTGTTTACTAGCTAGCTTTATCCAGGGGACAATTATTTATGCCATTCCTCCCAATTTAAAAAAAAATCTGGTTTTTTATGAGCTGTATATAACCAAAAATGAATGGTAATGAACTATTCAAACAGGCACACACCCTGGTAGGAAGCAGGGAGAAAAAGGCTTCCTCCCCCAGGACATCATGGCGCAGTTGACATACTGTCAGTAGCCATGAAGCGACAGGCACAGGCTTTACTGGGAAGTGACTGATTGCCAAGTCTGACCTCCCAGTCACGTCCTAAAACATTACCGTCAACCCAGTCATCTAGACATATGAAAATAATGCTACCTCAATTTCAAAAGAATTGCAAACACAAGAAGGTATAATGGTCAGATTTTGCAAATTAAAGATTACTCTGAGTCAGGCGTGGTGGCACATGCTTGTAATCCCAGTACTTGGGAGGCTGAGACAGGAGGATTGCAGGTTCGAAGCCAGCCTCAACAATTTAGTAATCCCAGTACTTGGGAGGCTGAGACCGGAGGATCCGGGTTCGCTGCTAGCCTCAGCTACTTAGTGAGGCCATCCGCAACTTAGTGAGACCCTGTTTCAAAATAAGAATAAAAAATAGGGCTGGGGGTGTAGCTCAGAGTTGAAATGCCCCTGGGTTCCATCCCCAGTACTACAATAAAAAAAAGTCTATTGTAAAGAACAAAATCATGCTGAGAAAAAAAATTGGGTTAGGTATTTAATATACTTTGGTTTAACATCAATCATGAATTAGTTATTGCATTAAGTACTGGCTAAGAAGAATATTTTATTGCAGGTTCGAAGCCAGCCTCAGCAACTTAGTGAGGTTCTCAGTAACTTAACAAGACCCTGTTTCCAAATAAGAAATAAAATAGTTCTGGGGGTGTAGCTCAGAGGTAGAAGGCTGCTGGGTTCCATCTCTGGTACAAAAAAAAAATATTGCTCTGCTATATTTTAATTAGACAATGAATGGAAATAATGTCTTTATATGTTAAATAAATGTAGCTGTGTATCATTTACCTATTGTGCGATAACACCACATAAGCGACCTCCAAGCCTCAGCGACATGCAATAATAGATGCTTATTTAGCTCAAAGCCTGCGGGTTTCAGCAGGTCTGGGGCAGCAGGTCTGTGTGGTCTGCTAAGCACCAGCTGGTGTAAGACACTGGGCTGAGAGGCCGAGAGCTCTGTCCAGGCAACTTCTGATCCGGCAGGCTAACCAGGAGTCCTGAAGGGGAGGAGGAGCAGCAAGTGTGTGAGCCTGTTCTCAGTCCCTTTGCACAGACTCTGGGTAACCAACGTACGCTCCCCCACATCCAGGAAACACCCTCAGCTCCAGGGAACCAGGGGAGTTGTGGTCACCCTACCACAAACGTCCCACTGGACATAGCGAGTCACTTGGCCATGCCCACACGCTACCTGCAAAGCGCCTGCTAGAGGGGCGGGAGGAAAGTGTGAACCATGCCTGCACCTGTCCACCACGCACGGTCTTTAGCTTCTTGTTACCTGCTTGGTCTGTTCTTGGGTTTCTGATAAAACAATCTTCGGGGGTGATCTCATGCCCCGGGCCTACAATTCCGCCTCAGTTCCCAGATGCGTCCTTGACGACAGCTCCTCGAGTTGGATCTCTTCTTTACTGGCTGAAATGTGCAGTATTCTTTCAAATTAAAGAACTCTACACCAGCCAGGTGTGAGGGTGCACGCCTGTAGTACCAGTACTTGGGAGGCTGAGACGGGAGGATAGCAGGTTGGAGGCCAGCCTCAGCAACTTAGTGAGGCCTTGTTTCCAAATAAAAAATAAAATAGGGCTGGGCGTATAGCTCCGTGGTAAAATGCCCCTGGGTCGGGGGAATCCTTTACATTTGACCAAACCCACAGAACTAATTAACAAACATATATGTAACTCTCCCTCCTCCTAAAAAAAAAAAAAGTCACTCTGCCCCTGTGGACTTCCATGTAAAGTTAGTAGCATTAAGCAAATATTCCTTGTTAATGTTATTGAAATAAAGAACATTCCATATTCAAAAACTTTAAATCAAACACACATTTTTGATCCATCCAGTTGTTATTTTGTCAAATAGAAAGACAACTGTTCATCTCCATACTGTGAGCAATTTCTTCTTTTCTATATTTTTACTAAAGCCTCCATAGCCAACAAGGGTCTCATGAAACTTCGTTTAGGGAAGTAATATCATTAGTTATCTAATTTGGACTGAATAACTTTTTGGTCTCATGAAACTCTAATGTTCCCATTTTTGTATTCATTTAATTCCCATAATAAAGCCAGGTGTGGTGGCACATGCCTGTAATCCCAGTACTTGGGAGACTGAGACAGGAGGAACACACGTTCGAGGCCAGCCTCAGCAATTTAGGAAGACCCTCAGCAACTTAGCGAGACAACAATCTAAAGATACCGTTTTCATCCTCATCCTCCTGGAGCCTAGGAACTCATTAGAATTTCCACAAGGTTTCATGGATCTTTTTTTTTTAATATCACTTTCACATTCCTAAAAGAGATTTGCCTTCTTGTATAAACTCCTTATAGTACTTTCTTGTACACGTTAACGAGTATGTATGTAGCTTGGCTAAGAAAACTGGGCGGTTGCTTTCCTAAATGTATATGCTGTGTATAATGGAAAAAGGATTACCTTGGGAGGAAAGAGGGCTGGATCGCTGCAAAGTCACAAACCTGCATAAAACTAGACAGTATCTTACACAAGGAAGCACTCAGTAAACATCTGTGGAATCCTATCGGACCAGCATCATGAGGATTTTGATGTTGAAACACTACCACCTAGTGGAAAATCTTAGAAAAAAATCAGGATGTCCCTTAAAAATATGCCTTTGAAAGTCTTTGAATCAAATGCTGTGGGTCTGTTTTTAAACAACAGCAAATAATACGCTAGCATTTCTTATAATTCTTGGGGTCACAATACATGCATAGGTAGTATGCAAAAGAAAACTTTTGTGGTCAAGTAACTTTAGATAACCCAAAGTAAAACAAAAATGAACAAGCCTGTTTTTAATGTGGAGCTTCTCTAAGTATTTAATATGCTAATTTGCATTTTGATTCTTCAGAAAAGAGGATATACAATATATTCTCAGATCTATGGCTCACTTTTATTCACCTTGAAATTATTTCAGGATCAGGATTTATCTTATAACAAATGTGTGTATTTAATGTAGCAATAGGCTTTTCTCCAAAAGTTATTAAATCAATGGTAAGTCTTAAAATTAACGTCATTTTTATTGTGAATAAATATGGTAATAGGAAGATTTTATGCATTTATTTAAATATTGGTGTCTTTTTCTTGAAGCATCTCATAGGGATAGTGTTTCACACAATACCTTGCTGCAATACATTAAATCAAATTGTTGATCTAATTACATTCATGTAGTTATCGTAATAAATCATAATAAATTGATCCAGTTTATACAAATGAGTTTCACCTTTATGATATATTAAGTGCTTTTGCCTAGCAATTAGAGCAGCCAGAAAAAGTACAATCTGGCTAAAAATCCTAAATTTTGTGTGACCATAAAAAATATGTTCCATGGAATAAGAACAAGAATATAAAAACTAAATTTGTGTGTGTGTGTGTGTGGTACTGGGGTTGAACCCAGGGGCTGTCTACCTCTGAGCTACACCTCCAACCCTGTTTTATTTTTTATTTTGAAACAGAGTCTTGCTAAGTTACTGCATACACTGGCCTCGAACCTGCGATCCTTCTGTCTTGGCCTCCCAAGTACTGGGATTACAGGTGTGCACCACCATGCCCGGCTTGAAGATAATTTTTTTTAATTTCAAACTTGTACACTAAAGTGCCAAAAGATATTGCAGAAAACTTTTAGAGCTACTTCAAAGATTTTTTTTTTTTTTGCGGTACCGGGAATTGAACCCAGAGGGGTTCTACCTCCGCGCTACATCCCCGGCCCTATATTTTTATGCTTTATTTTGAAACCGGGTCTCACGAAGTTACAGAGGGCCTCACTAAGTAGAGAGAGAGAGAGACAGACAGAGAGAGAGAGACAGAGAGACAGAGAGCACTGAGGCTGTCCTCGAACCCGGATCCTCCGGTCTCCGCCTCCCATAGTACTGGTATTACAAGCGTGCGCCACCACGCCCGGCTCCATGTAAACATCTTTCTCACCACCTCTCAGATGCAGTTTAAATCCTTAGTCTGGCCTTCAAGTCCCTCCACAAAATGTCCAATAATTTAGTATTTACAATTTCTTCCCAAGACACTCCTTGATATAGAGATTATTATACACTGCCTTATGGATGGTCATGTATGTGGATGGATCATTGTCCTTACTATGATTATAAGCAACTTGAGGGAAGCGATAGAATCTCATTCAATTTTATATTCCTTGAGAATCAACAGTTCTTTATCTATGGAAATCACTCAATAAGTAATTATTGGAGAAATGGAAGATACTAGACAATAGCGTTATACCACAACAAACAACTAGGTCAGTTCCCTGCCTCACTCAAGAATTCCCATCTGCGTTAGTTTCTCGAGGACTAAGCCTAACTTGGCTACTTGCTCAGTAGATATTTAAAAGTGCTGTGTGTGTGTGTGTGTGTGTGTGTGTGTGTGTGTGTGTGTGTGAAAGAGAGAGAGAGAGAGAGAGAGAGAGAAACAGGGGTTCTGGGGATTGAACCCAGGGGCATTCTACCTTCGACTTACACCCTCCCACCCCCGTCCTTTTTAAAATTTTTGTTGTTGTTGTTTTGAAACAGGGTCTCATTCAGTTGCTGAGAGTCTTGCTAAGTTGCTGAGGCTGTTCTCGAACCTGCGACACTCACGTCTTAGCCTCCCAATACTGAGATTACAGGTGTGCACCAGCACACCTGGCTTAAAACTGCTTTCTTAGACATCTATTTCTTTTTATTTTTCTATTACAGGGCAAGGAGTGTAGCTTGTGATAGAGTGCTTGCCTAGCATGACTGAGGCCCTGGGTTCAATCCCCAATAACACACACACACACACACACACACACACACACACACACTGATTTCTATTACAATGAGACTATTCCTAGGAAAAATAACAGGAAATCATCTTAGCCTTTTGTGACTTGCTGACACTATCTTAGATCTATATGGACAACAAGTTTAGAGATTTAGTAAATATTTGTGGTTTGGATTTGGATGAATAAAATGCTGGATTAGTTAATAGATGAATGGGAGTGAGGATTCCCCCAAGTAATGCATAAAAGTAAAATTTAGTGGAGCGTGGTGGCACACACTTGTAATCCCAGTACTTGGGAGGCTGAGACAGGAGGATCACAGATTTAAGGCCAGCATCAGTTACTTAGCAAGACCCTGTTTCAAAATAAAGAATAAAATAGGGCTGGTTGTGTAGCTCAGAGGTAGAACGCCCCTGGGTTCAATCCCCACTATCACAAAAGATGGAGAAAATATTTGAAGAGTACTTTAAAATACTTCCTCACAGAGAGAGGTAGACCTTGGATTAGGGAGTCCAATGGGACTTCTCTCCTGAAAGATGAATGAACAACAGTTTGTGAAGACAATTTATTTACTTATTTTATTTTGGTACTGGGCATTGAACCCAGAGGTGTTCTACCACTGAGCTACACCCCCAACCCTTTTTTATTTTTTATCTTGAGACAAGCTGCACATTCTTTGTATTCATATACCTCACTAAGTTTCTGAGGCTGGCCTCGAAACCATGATCCTCCCTGAGCCTCCCAAGGACTAGGATTGCAGGCGTGCACCACTGCACCGGCTTGTGAGGACAAGTTCAATGAAGAGCCTGCCTGTGACAATGGTCTAATCAACACTATGTTTAAACAATTACTGGAAGTATTTGGGTGACTAACCACCTTGTTTTGCCAGAGACTGAGGATTTTTCCAGAACCTGGGCGCTTCAGTGCTAAGTCCATAATGACACTGGGCACACCAGGATAGCAGGTCGCCTAATGTCAATCCCAAGGGCAGTTTGAGGAGAAACAGCAACAAGTGAATTTTCTATTTGAAAAAGTTACTTCACCTCTCTAGGCTTCAATTCCTTCAACTGTAGAAGAGGCTGACTACCGCGCCTGCGTCCTCCGCTGGCGGTGAACACGCAGCAAGCAGACAGAGAGCCAGGCTCATGGGAATTACTCAGAAGATTTTATCTCTTATCATTGTTTTTCCTATTATTTTATGAGGTGCTCCTCATGCCCATATAATGAGACAACAGCTAATTCTATTATTTGGGGGGTTTTGTTTTGTTTTTGTGGTGCTGGAGACTGAACTCGGGGGCTTTCTACCTCTGAGCTACACCCCCAGCGCTATTTTTTTAGTCTTTATTTTGAAACAAGGTCTCACTAAGTTGAGGAAGACCTCGCTAAGTTTCTGAGGCTGGCCTCAAACCTGCAGTCCTCCTGTCTCAGCCTCCCATGTACTGGGATTACAGGTGTGTGCCACCACATCCAGCTAGATCATCATTTATTATAGACCCTAACAGAGCTCCATTGCCAGGCTGCAAATAAAGAATTAAAGGCCCTGATGATAGCCGATCTTATAACTAAAATGAACGAGAAATGAATTGTCCCTAGAAAGTCTTTGAAATAGAGGTGAATAAATTTGCATAATCTCACAGTGGAAAATATCATTAAGTCCAGCATTCTAGTAATGCCCATGTCTAGAAAACACCATTCTTTGAGATGTATCCTATGTAGGAATTCTATGCATAGATTTCATGACAGATCATCCTTTCTATTCATTGATGGTTTTATCCCTCACTACCAACACCACCACTAGAATACAAGCTGAATGCGGCCTTGTCTGTGTTGTTACAGTACCTGTAATATTGCCTGACCCATAACAAATAGTCAATTAAAGAATAAATCAACATAAGCTTAGTTTAACACTGCATTTTTCCCATACTGAAATATACATTAAAAAGAACAATATCAGCCGGGTGCAATGGTGCACACCTGTAATCCCAGTACTTGGGAGACTAGACAGGAGGATAGATAGATCGCAGGTTCACGGCCAGCCTCAGCAACTTAGCGAAACTGTTTCCAAATAAGAAATAAAATAGGGCTGGGGGTATAGCTCAGAGGCAAAATATCCTGGGTTCAATCCCTAGTACCACACACAAAAAAAGAACAATATCCACCAGAGAAAGACATCTGATTTGAACAACACCTCCAACATAGGAAAATGGTCTGCCAGGTTTTACCAAGGATTTCTCATTTTAATAAGCCACTTTTAAAATTCACACTTTAAGCCGGGCGTGGTGGCGCACGCTTGTAATCCCAGTACTTGGGAGGCTGAGACAGGAGGATCCGGGTTTGAGGCCAGCCTCAGCTACTTAGTGAGGCCCTCCGCAACTTAGTGAGACCCTGTTTCAAAATAAAGAACAAAAAATAGAGCTGGGGGTGGAGCTCGGAGGTAGAATGCCCCTGGGTTCAATCCCTGGTACCGCAAAAATAAAATAAAATAAAATTCACACTTTAAAGTTCCTAAAGACAAAAACAAGTAAAACTCAAGCATTTCTTTTCAAAAACAATTTAACTTCAGAAGGACATGTTTGACTTTATTCGATAAAGATCTCCTCCTTAACAGTACCCTTCATGCTTAGCTGGGAATTCTTTTCCCGTGTGTAGACGGGCAATGACAGGAATCTGTATTTACATATACATGCAACCATCCTATACTATTGCTCTGTAATTTTTTTCTTTATGCTTAATGTTCTAGTCAGCTCTTCTCACCTCTGTGACCAAAACACCTGACACCAACAATAAGAGAAAGGAGCCAGGCGTGGTGGCACACGCTCGTAATCCCAGTTCTTGGGAGGCTGAGACAGGAGGATTGCAGGTTCGCGGCCAGCCTCAGCTCCTTAGTGAGGCCCTCCGCAACTTAGTGAGACCCTGTTTCAAAATAAAGAACAAAAAATAGGGCTGGGGGTGTAGCCCGGAGGTAGAATGCCCCTGGGTTCAATCCCCAGTACCGCAAAAAAAAAAAAAAAATAAGAGGAAGGAAAGTTGATTTGGCTCAGGGTTTCTGAGGTACATTCCTTCGCGGGCCGACTCCAAGGCAGACATGATGGTGACACAAAGTGGCAAGTAAACCTGAGCACAACACAATGGCAGCCAAAGCAGAGAGAGCGACAGGAAGCAACCAGGGACAGGTACAGTACTTGAGGCCACTCCCCAGTGACCTACCTCCTCCAACCACACCCCACCTGCCTAAACTACCACCCAGTAAATCCATTCAAAATGATTAATCAAAATGATTAATCCGTGGGCTTACCCGCTGATGAGATTAGAGCCCAGGTCCAGTGATTTCACCTCTGAACATGTTTCCATGGCAAAACATGACCTTTACCAGAAGACATTCCGTATTCAAACCATAACACTTAAAAGGAGATTTACGATGAACATCAGTTTTAAAATATATCAATCTAGCCAGGCATGATGGTGCACACTTATAATCCCAGTACTTGGGAGGCTGAGGCAGGATCGCAGGTTCCAGGATAGCCTCAGCAACGTAGCAAGGCCCTGTTTCAAAACAAAAAATTAAAGGAGCTGGGGGTGTATCTTAGAGGTAGAATTCCCCTGGGTTTGTATCACACACACAAAAAAAAATTACATACATGCGCACGCGGACACACACACACGCACGCATTTTTTGTTTTTATACCCAAATATTTCCTAAAAAAGGAAAATAAGAGATCATAGACATAGTGTGACCTTGTTGACTGAAACTTGAGAACTCTGCTCTCAACTCCCGTCTCATTACCAACCTCCACCTCCAGACCATGAAAAGAAAAAAGTACTCCTCTCCAGAGACCATGAGACCAATCACTTTTCCTAGACTCTCCATTCCTTCTCAAAGCAGCCTTTTGAAATGTAATATTAGTTCTCAAGAGCTGCCATAGCAGGTAACCCAGACTGGGTGATTTAAACAACAGAAATCGCCAGTCGTGGTGGCGCTCACCAGTAATCCCAATCCTTGGGAGGCTGAGACAGGAGGATCCCAGATCTGAGGCCAGCCTCAGCAATTTCGCAAGGCCCTCAACAACTCAGTGAGGGTTGTATAAAAAAATAAAATAAGGCTGGGGATGTAACTCAGTGGTAGAAATCCCCTGGGCTCAATACCCAGTACCAGAAACAAAACAAATAAATAAAACCAGAAATGTATTTCCACACAGTTCCACATCAATGACCTCAGTTCACCTCTTTAATGACCCTGTCTCCAAATACATTCACATTCTATGGTAGTAGGGGTTAAGATTTAAACATATGAATTTGGGGAATCATAACACACCTATATTAGCTGGGCACAGTGGTGCATGCCTGCAATCCCAGTACTTGGGAGGCTGGGACAGGAGGATCATGGGTTTGAGGTCAGCCTCAGCAACTTAGTGAGAGCCCTCGGCACTTTAGCAAGATCCTATTTCAAAATAAGATGTAAAAAGGGCTTGGGGTATAGCTCAGAGGTAGAATGCCCCTGGATTCAATCCCCAGTACCAAAATAATCCTAATCATCATCAGCATCATAACAGACCTATATTTAAGAGTACATTCATATTTCCATATCACCTATGTTCAAACATTAATTGTAGCAACGGAACTGTGAGACGACAGTATTTTACCAAAATTCTGAAATAAGTAAAAACACGTGAGGTAACTGCCACTTTGATAGATTCTGACATGGGCAGGATAGACATGGTTTTCATTAATTTATGCTTTTCCATTTGGATTCACTGCTCATCTATACGTCTATGTATCAGACAGACGCTTTACTGGAAGACATACTTATCTTCCACATTAAACCGTTGTCAGAAAATAATGGCATCAACAGAAGCTAACAGCAGCAGAGGAGCCCTAATCATCCAGCTACCTGCTCTTGGTTAAAAATGAAGCATTTAAAATGCTTAATACGGTCACTTATCATTCTGTCATGCAGACATCCCCATCTCCCGTGAGACTCCGGGCTCCGCCGCATCTTGAATTGATGCGATGTCTATTACCTAGGCCATTTGATATGGCTCAACCTTTTCACAAAGCTCCTACCAGGGAGTAATTTCTCTGTGCGTAATGTCTGCATTGATTTCTGCCTCGACTGCCTGAATAACAACCGAGGTGCATACCAATCCCCTGCCCGCCTGAATTCTTTAACTCAGGAATGATTTTCACTTATTAACCTTGGTGGGAACAATTGTAAGCACCTCACCTGCAAAACATAACTACAGAGACAGAGCTCGGGGGCGGCTTGGGCTGGCAGGGACCTCTCTACCTCGTTGTCGCGATGGGGTCAATGCCTGGCTCGCTTCTGTCTTATCATGTGAGCACAAGGAAATATCCTGTGGAAGTCCTCCACTTCCTCCAGCTTCGAAATCAGACGCTTCCTCTAACAAGGGAGAGAAAACAATCCTACTTATGATTGTCATCTTTTAATTTCCTGTGTATGATAAACATCCCTTGGGCTTACAGTATGGAATGGAGTGGGTAAAAAAGTCTTAGAAAACTTTCCATTATGGTAAACCCCAGGCTGCACAGAGCAGGAGGTGGGCAGGGTCTTGTACTTGAACGAGACCTGTGCTGATGAGTGACTCCAAGATCACAGTAAGTGGGAGCCCGGTGTACATGGGAGGACGACTACAAACTGCCCACAGGTAACTCAGTACCTTGCAGGTGGGAAAGAGAATGTCTCCAGTGTTGTCCGTCCTGCACAAACAACCAACATGTCATGTATTTGAGCTAAAGGCCATGACTGCCAGTGCAGATGAAGAATCTCTCCAGGACACACCCTGCTCTCAGCTGCCGATATTTTCCAAACACAAAGAACACAACAGAATGCAACATCATCAACACCTCGAGGAGTTGGTTTATTCACCAGCACCAAGTCCTTCTACAGCCAGGAAAGGCCACTTTGTCCACGCAGGCCGGAAGGAGCGGGCAGAGGACAGAGTCGCGCTTCTCTTCTCAATAGTATCTGAGCCCTGAAACTTGCATTAAAACCTGAAAAACCAGAAACTCATATTAGTCAGACCACTGGGAAATGGGCTTTATTCAACACACACACACACACACACACACACACACACACACACACACACACACAATGTTTGTGTTTACGAATCTTTGCCTTGGTATTCCTGAAAGTTCTAAGGCAGAGTCGAATGTCAGGCTCTATTTACCAAGTGATCACAGACTTACTACCGTACTTCACTTTCTAGACAGACAAGAAGCACCCGGAACCAGGTTCTCCTGCTTCTCTCTCCCTTTATTATTATTACTTTTATTTTGCAGTACCGGGAATTGAACCCAGGGTAGTTCTACCTCCGAGCTACAACCCCGGCCCTATTTTTTATACTTTATTCTGAAACCGGGTCTCACAAAGTTGCGGAGGGCCTCACTAAGTAGAGAGAGAGAGAGAGACAGAGAGAGACAGAGAGACAGAGAGACAGAGAGAGAGCTGAGGCTGGCCCCGAACCCGGATCCTCCGGTCTCCGCCTCCCAAAGTACTGGGATTACAAGCGTGCGCCACCACGCCCGGCTTCTCTCTCCCTTTAACCCAGGGGTCATGCATATGCTTTTTAGCCTACCTCTCATCCATCATTCTCATTCATTCTCTCTCTCTCTCCCTCTCTTTTGAACCCAGGGGCATTCTACCTCCAAACTACACCCCCAGCCCAATTTTTTATTCTTTATTTTGAAACAGGGACTCACTAAGTTGCAGAGGGCCTCATAAGTTACTGAGCCTGGCTGCAAACCTGCGATCCTCCTGTCTCAGCCTCCCAAGTTATTTTTTATTTTGAAACAGGGTCTCACTAAGTTGCTGAGAATCTCGCTATGTTGCTCAGGCTGCCCTCAAACCTATGATCCTCCTGTCTCATCCTCCCAAGTACTGGAATTACAGGTGTGCACCACCATACCCTGCTTATTTGTTTTTTGGGTTTTTTTTTTTTTTTTGCGGTACCAGGGATTGAACCCAGGGGCGTTCTACCTCCGCGCTACGCCCCCGGCCCTATTTTTTATACTTTATTTTGAAACCAGGTCTCATGAAGTTGTGGAGGGCTTCACTAAGTAGAGAGAGAGAGAGAGAAACAGGGAGAGAGAGAGAAAGAAAGAGAGCTGAGGCTGGCTGCGAACCCGGATCCTCCGGTCTCCGCCTCCCTAAGTACTGGGATTACAAGCGTGCGCCACCACGCCCGGCTATTTGTTATTTTTTGAAACAGGGTTTTGATAAATTACTGTGCGCCGGCCTTGAACCTTCGATCCTCCTGTCTCGGCCTCCCAAGTACTGGGAGTGCAGTTGTGTACCACAGCACCTGGCTTCCCTCTCTCTTTAAAGAAGCACCTTCAAAGCTGTGATGGGAAATTTCCTCAGTGAGGTCACCCAGCTCATCAGGTTTCTTTTCTACTTTCTGTGTTAATTACCTCAGGTGACAAGGTTGCTACACTTTCTACCAGGACACAACAAAGACCCCATTTGATCCAGTTTCCAAAAACATTTTCCTCAATTTCCAGCAAGGCTCACTAGCAACAACCTCCTCCTCCTCCTCGTCCTCCTCCTTGTCCTCCTCCTCGTCCTCCTCCTCCTTCCTGTGGAAGTCTCTGTGTGTGTGGTACTGGGGACTGAACCCAAGGGCATTCTACCTCCGAACTACACCCCCAGCCCTATTTTTTATTCTTTATTTTGAAAGAGTTATTAGGGTCTCACTAAGTTGCAGAGGGCCTCACTAAGTAGCTGAGGCTGGCCGCAAACCTGCGATCCTCCAGTCTCAGCCTCCCAAGTACTGGGATTACAAGCGTGAGCCACCACGCCCAACTTCAGCTCTGAATTTCTATACTACTTTATCCGTGTCTCTCTCTTATCCTCTACAGTGCACTGTACTTACATGTATGCTTTATTTTCTCTAAAAGATGAGAGATGTCATTGTCTACCCCATGGTCATTTTATTTTTTATCCTGCTAGGGTGGTGTGGGCATCGGCCAGTCGTGGACTCTCCAGCTACAAGAAGGGGGGATTCCAGGCAGGAGAGCAGGGGTGCTTCCTAGTGAGCAGGGGCTCCCCCGCGCTCACCTGGGAGTAACATCAGAGACTGTTTTTCCTGAGACACTTCCCATAACCCAGACATGGTCCTTACTGGAATTCTGTTTTTTCACAAATTTTACAATAAAATTGATATTTCTGAAATACAATCTCAGATACTCCAGTGTTTAGTGTCCTTGCACAGAATCAGGGTGGGACCTGTTTCGGATGGAGCAGTGGGTAGTAATGTGGTCCTGGGAGTGAACCCAGACATTTAAAGGGAAAAATGACCTTAGAGACCTGTCCAGGTCCCCAACAGCAACATATAACTCTAAGTCCTGAAAGGACAAGACTCTGAGCTGCCTGTGGGGCAGAAATGCAGACCCCGTGTGACCTTCACACACTGAGGTCACCTGTGAAGCAGACTGTGGGGAGTCAGTTAAGTGGACAGTATGGTCCCTGGAGGGGCTGAAGGGTCACTTGGCGCCAACCATGAGAGGCATTGCCCAAGGAAGAGAACAAAACTTGGGAACTGCTTGCAAAAGTCAAGAGAGGGAAAAAAGAGCTGGGCGTGGTGGTGCACGCTTGTAATCCCAGTACTTTGGGAGGCGGAGACCGGAGGATTCGGGTTCGCGGCCAGCCTCAGCTCTCTCGCTCTTTCTCCCTCTCTCTGTCTCTCTGTCTCTCTGTCTCTCTCTCTCTCTCTCTTTCTCTCTCCTTAGTGAGGCCCTCCGCAACTTCGTGAGATCTGGTTTCAAAATAAAGTATAAAAATAGGGCCGGGGGTGTAGTGCGGAGGTAGAACTCCCCTGCGTTCAATCCCCGGTACCGCAAAAAAAAAAAAAAAGGAGAGGGAAAAAAGAAATGAAACCTTCCATTAAGATTCGAGCCAGAGTTTCTCTAAAAAACACAAGGGAAGCATGCACCATGGACGAATTCAGCAAAGTCAAAAGAGGAACCAATGGGAAGAGACTGAGCTCAGTCTTGATCCAGCTCTTAGGGTGTGGAACGTCACTGTCAGCTTTGACGGTTCTCTCAACAAATGACTGGCATGTATTCAATTCACTTTTTTTCTCTCTTTTTTTTTTTATTGGTGCATGACAATTATACAGACTAGTGGGATTCATTGTAGCATGTGTGTGTGTGTGTGTGTGTGTGTGTGTGTGTTACTAGGGATTGAACCCAGTGACATTCTATCTCTGAGCTACATCCCCAGCCCTATTTTATTTTTTATTTTGAAACAGGGTCTCACTAAGTTGCTGAGGATCTCTCTAAGATGCTGTGGCTGTCCTAGAACCTGCAATCCTCCTGCCTCAGCCTCCCAAGTACTTGGATGACAGGTGTGTGCCACTGCGCCCGGCTCACTGTGGCATTTTTGTGCACACATCTTACATAATCCAATTAATCTCATTCCCCAGTACCTCCCCAACCCCCTCCCTCTGAGTCCCTTCTTCTACCCTACTGGTCTCTCTTCTATTGTCATAAGATCCCTTTTTTTCTTTTATCTCTCTAACTTCCACATATGAGAGAAAGCATATAACCCTTGACTTTCTGAATTTAACTTATTTCACTTAACATGACGCTCTCTACTTCCATTCATTGTCCCACAAATGACATAACTTCCTTCTTCACGGATCAATAAAACTCCACGTGTGTGTGTGTGTGTGTGTGTGTGTGTGTGTGTGTGTGTGTTACATTTTCTGTATCCATTCATCTGTTCGTGGACACCTACACTGGTTCCATAACCTGGCTACTGTGGACTGTGCTGCTATAAACATGGGTATGTATGCATCTCTATAGAATTGAACATTCACTCTAAATTTTAAAAAAAAAAGGACACAATAATGCTTCACAAAAGCCAGCTTCATTGATTCAATCCTTCTCTCTGTTTCTCTACCATGGCATTTCTGCCTGGCCTCACCCTCCCCCTGTGTCTCACACACCACTTCCAGTTACATCTTCCCAAAGCACAGACCTTTTTTGTTAACAACTTCTACTCATTGCTGCAGAAAATAGCAAGCCATGGTGTCTGCCCCTCCCCATGTCTCCCAGACTACTCCCATCCTTAGAAGGTGCTTAGTACATACTCATCGAGGGCCATGGGGGAATTACAGAATGACCTGGCAAAAGGATCGTTATTATTGGCTACAATATAAACTTTGATGTTCTAGTCTGTAGTCCAAGGGCACACAATTTTGTTCATTGCAGTATCTTATTGGGTAAAATAAAAGTACAAACTCATTCCTCTTTTGGGGGGCCTTTAAACAATTTGATATGTATTCATGATGTCGCCAATGTTTCCATCAGGGACAGTCTCCATTAAAGGCAAAGCAAAGTATTCCTCCCTCACCTTGCAACCGATTATTACTCAGAAGATAAAGAAAACTCCCAATTATTCACACATGCATCTGAATGTGGTGGCTCTCTACATAGATGGTTCACACTTAGTCATTCATAAGTACTAGAACATTTGGCTCAAAAATAGATGACAACGCACACAAGTTCCTCCTGTTTATTAGTTATGATCATTAAATTGTCTGCAGAAGCAAGTCCATAACCCAGCAGATCAGCTGGCTGCTGCTTTTAGTTTTCACATGAACCTCTCTCCTGACAGTTTTCTAAATGTATCTGCCACAACTGGTGATCTAAAACGAGTGAGCATGAAGGAGCTAAACTGGGGACCAGTTCTTTTTGTGTGTGTGCTGGGGATTGAATCCAGGGGAATTCTGCCTCTGAGCTACACCCTCAGACCTATTTTATTTTTTTATTTGGAAACAGTGTCTCACCAAGTTGCTAAGGACCTCCCTAAGTTGGTGAGGCTGGCTTTGAACTTGTGATCACACTGTGTCAGCCTCCCAAATACAGGGGTTACAGGTGTGTGCCACCACACCCGGCTAGGACCAGGTTTTTTTTTGGGGGGGGTACTGGGGATTGAACCCAGGGGCATTCATTCTACCTCTGGGATACACCCCCAGCCCAATTTTTTTCTTTATTTTGAAACAGGGTCTCACTAAATTGCAGAGGGTCTCACTAAGTAGCTAAGGCTGGCCGCGAACCTATGATCCTCCTATCTCAGCTTCCCAAGTACTGGGATTACAAGCATGCACCACCATACCAGGCTTAGGACCAGTTCTTTACCCCACTTAGAAAGGTGATAAAAAAAAAAAAAGCTGGGCGTCATGGCGCACACTTGTAATTCCAGTACTTGGGAGGCTGAGACAGGAGGATCACAGGTTCACAGCCAGCCTCAGCTACTTAGTGAGGCCCTGTTTCAAAATAAAAGAATAAAATAGGGCTGGGGGTGTAGCTCAGAGGTAGAATGCCCCTGGGTTCAATCCCCAGTACCACAAAAAAAAGAAGGTGATAAAAGCTGCAACTTTAAAATAACACATATTTCCTTTTATTTTCAGATTTTAGAAGCCTAGGACAGACATAATGAACAAAAGATAAGTAAAATGACATTTGAGAAACATAAGAGAAGCAAAGAGGATGTCCTGGGAACTGGTGATAATTTTTGCAGTTGGCACACCAGCACAGGGAGGCTACGAACAGTGGCCAGTCGAGCTACATATGGAATGTCTTTAACCAAATCTGTTGGTTTTGGGGGGAAAAAATTGATGGTCTCTGGGATCCAGAGTAATCACATTTCCTCTATGTATTTTTCTTTATAATTGAGTGTTCTTCCTCTGTTAATGTTTCGAAATACCACAGTCCAGACAAACGAAATAGACTACTCTTGTCTGTGTGCCAGCGAATGCCCAACTTCCTCTTCTTTCTTTTGTTTGCGGTTTGGGTGTGTCTTGTTCTACTTAGCTAATGCATTTTTTTAAAGTGTGTATATCAAATTTTTATAAATGTAGTCATAAGCCAGCATGGTGGTGCACGCTTGTAATCCCTGGGGAGGCTGAGACAGGAGGATCTCAGGTTGGAGGACAGCCTCAGCAAGTAGTGAGACTCTCATCAACCTAGAGAGACCCTGTTTCAAAATAAAAATGAAATAGGGCTGGGGGTGTAGCTTGGAGGTAGAATGCCTCGGGTTCAATCCCCAGTACCACTAAATAAATAAATATATAAATAAATGAGGTCATAGTACAAATGTTCTGGAAGGTCACTGTGTAAAGGAAATCTTTGATGAATATTATTACAAGGTAAAAATCCTCAAAGCCAGGTGTGGTGGTGCACACCTATAATTCCAGTACTTGGGAGGCTGAGACAGGAGAATTGCAAGTTGGAGACCAGCCTCGGCAATTTAGCAAGACCCTGTTTCAAAATAAAAATAAAATAAAAAATAAAAAGGACTGTGGGTATAGCTTAGAGGTAATGCCCCTGGGTTCAATCCTCAGTACCACAAAATTAAAAATCCTGAGAACCACCTCTTAATTCCTCCCCTATAAAACTGGATATCCACTTTCGAGTTATATAAAGTAGGATGTATCTATACACATTTTTTATCTTTGGAGTAAAAAACTTCAATGGGCTGAATGTTTATGTCCCCTGAACTCATATGTTGAAAGATCTGAACCCCAAGATGTTGGTATTAGGAGGTGCATTCTGGGGCGATTGGATCATGAGGGTGGAGCCCCCCTGCATCCTGGGGGGGGGGGGTAGTGCTCTGACAAAAGAATCCAAAACCCCAGCAAGGTCGGTTTCTGTCTGTGAGTTAGGTTACAGAAAAAAGACTATGAGCCGGGCGTGGTGGTAATTCCAGTACTTGGGAGGCTGAGACAGGAGGATCGCAGGTTCAAGGCCAGCCTCAGCCACTTGGTGAGGCCCTGTTTCAAAATAAAGAATAAAATAGGGCTGGGGGTGTAACCCAGAGGTAGAATGCCCCTGGGTTCCCAATCTCTCTCTCTGTCTCTCTTTCTCTCTGTCTCTCTCTCTCTCTCTCTCTCTCTCTTCATCCACACTGCCTGTGCTTTAATCTTGAACTTGTCAGTCTCCCGAACTGTGAAAATACATTTCTGTTTTTACAGAAGCTACTCACCTGTCTATGATAATTTGTTATAACAGCCCAAACTAGGACACAAACTTTCCAAACCTACTTTTTGTTTTTTGTTTTTCTTTTTGTTTTTTGATACTAGAGATTGAACCCAGGAGCATTCTACCTCTAAGCTACACCCCCAGCCCTTTTTTTAATTATTTTTTATTTTGAAACAGGGTCTCGCTAAATTGCTGAAGCTGGCTTCGAACCTGCAATACTCCTACCTCAGCGTGGATTATAGGCGTGCACCACCATGCCTGGCTTTTTTTTTTAAATCAAGCTATTCTTTGGATACCTACGTTTGCGCTCACCACTGATGATTGTGGAAGGACCCCTGACCTTTATCATAGTCTCATGGAGCCTTCTTGGCAGTGGCCAGCAATATTCTCACTTTAGTCAAGTATCAAGTGCTCTCTCAGCCAGGTGTGGTGGTGCAGCCTGTAATCCCAGTACTTGGGAGGCTGAGGTAGGAGGATCACAGGTTCAAGGCCAGCCTCAGCAAGTAGTGAGATTCTCATCAACCTAGTGAGACCCTATTTCAAAATAAAAATATAATAGGGATGGGGGTGTAGCTCAGGGGTAGAATGCCCCTGGGTTGAATCTCCTGTACCACCAAAAATAAAAATTACAAATTTTTTTTAAAAAGTGCTGTCTCGTCTGAGTCATGTTGTTTTAAATTCACTGACAGTTTTACGTGCAAAATTGAAGGGTTTGCATACAGAGTTTAGGCTTCCTTTCCCTGCACTGGAACCACCTGGCTCTTAAAACAACTAAACAAAAGTGTTTATATTGGAGGGCACTCAAAGGATCACGTGGCAGTCTCGAATTTTGCTTCTTGGTTTTTTTTTTATTATTTTTTTAGCATTTCTGCTAAAAGTTTAGTTCTGCAAGAACTAAAAAATACATTCTCTAATGGATTGAAGAGAAGAAGAAGGAAAATAACAGCTGTACTTGAGTCACTTTAATTTTGAAGACAAAGTTCCAATTGAAAAGGAAAATGCCACTGGGTGTGGTGGTGCACGCTTGTAATCCCAGCACTTGGGAGGCTGAGACAGGAGGATCGCAGGTTCGCGGCCAGCCTCAGCTACTTAGTGAGGCCCTCTGCAACTTCGTGAGACCCTGTTTCAAAAATAAAGAATAAAAAATAGGACTGGGGGTGTAGCTCAGAGGTAGAATGCCCCTGGGTTCAATCCCCAGTACCGCCAAAAAAAAAAAGAAAAGAAAAATGCCCCAAAACAACCACTTGATGTCACTGCTGTAGTTTGCCTCCCACTTCAGAGGAGAAAAGGAGCTGGGCTCCTTCCCGAGTCAGGGAAAAGAAAAATGAGATAATAAAAAAAAAAAAGACCAATTCTTTAAAAAGGTAAAGTAATGGTGTTTCTGTTATTGGGTTATTCCCCTTACACCATGATCCTTTTCTTTCTTTCTTTTTTTATACTTTTATTGGTGCATTATAATCTCACATCATAATGTATTTCATAGTGATAGGGACATACCTGCACGCAGCACTTGGCGGGCTTTCCCCGGCTCCCTCCCCACTCCCCCTTCCCCGTAGGGTATATTGAGATTGGCGTTGGTATTCTCACTTATATACAAAATGTTAATGGCAGTATTTCCTTCGTTAATTCTCCCCCCCACCCGAGACCCCCTCCCTGGCTCCACTGGAGCTTCTCCGCCATTATCTAAAGTCCCTCTTAAATCCCCATTACTCCCTAGTTTCCACATATGAGAGAAAACATATGACCCTTCACTTTCTGGAGGAGGGAATAAGTCCAACACTCCAAGGTATAGGCACAGGTAGAAACTTCCCCAAAGCTCAGGAAATTAAAACAAGAATTAATAAACGGGATGGCATTCAGCTAAAGAGTTTCTGCTCAACAAAGGAAAGCATCAAGAGTCTAAAGAGAGAGCCTAAAGAATGGGAGACCTTTGCCAGCTATTCTTCCTCTGATAGAGGACTAATATCTAGAATATACAAATTATTTGAAACACTTATCACTAGCCAGGCATGGTGGCGCACGCTTGTAATCCCAGTACTTGGGAGGCTGAGACAGGAGGATCCAGGTTTGCGGCCAGCCTCAGCTACTTAGTGAGGCCCTCCGCAACTTAGTGAGACCCTGTTTCAAAATAAAGTATAAAAAATAGGACTGGGGTGTAGCTCGGAGGTAGAACACCCCTGGGTTCAATACCCAGTACCACAAATAAAAAACACTATCAATAAAAAACTTTCCTTCTTTCTTTCTTTCTTTCTTTCTTTCTTTCTTTCTTTCTCTCTTTCTTTCTTTATTTCTCTCTCTCTCTCTCTCTCTCTTTCTCTCTCTCTCTCTCTCTCCTTCCTTCCTTCCTTCCTTCCTTCCTTCCTTCTTTCCTTCTCTCCTTCTTTCCTTCCTTCCCTCCTTCTTGGTACTGGGGATTGGGTTCAGGGGCATTCTACCTCCTACTTACACCCGCAGCCCTTCTTATTTCTTATTTTGAAACAGGATCATCTGAAAAAAAGTACCCCTTTTATTCTGGTGCTGGGAATCGAACCTAGGGCCTCACACATGCTAGGCTGTTTCCAAACCCCAAATTCAACCACCATGGTTTTTCTGTTTGTTTTGTTTTTCTCTTCAGAAAGAGCAATTACATGACTGAGCAGACACTATGGACAAAGGCAAATAATTAATGCCCATTACTGTGGTTCTCGAATGTTGATTTGCACCAGAATTCATCTGGGGCTCTTTTTTTTTTCTCAGTAGTGGGGATTGAACCCAGGGGCATTCTACCTCCCAGCTATACCCCCAGCCCTATTTTTTATTCTTTATTTTGAAATAGGGTCTCACGAAGTTTCGGAGGGCCTCACTAAGTAGTTGAGGCTGGCCTAAACCTGGATCCTCCGGTCTCAGCCTCCCAAGTACTGGGATTACAAGCGTGTGTCACCACGCCCAGATATCTGGGGCTCTTTCTGAAAACACAAATCACTGGACTCTATCCTAGAACTGCAGAATCAGAATCTCTGGGATGGGGTTCAGGCATTTATATTTTTGTGAGGTTCCCAAAATGATTCCAAATATTAAGATTTAGAAATCCAGCTTGGTGCAGTGGAACATGCCTGTAATCTCAGTACTTGGGAGGCTGAGACAGGAAGCTCACAGGTTCAAGACCAGCCTTGGCAATTTAGCGAGGCCCTCAGCAACTTAGCAAGACCCGGTTTCAAAATGAAAAATAAAAAAAGTGCTGGGGTGTAGCTCAGAGGTAGAATGTCCCTGAGTTCAATCCCCAATATCATTTAAGAAAAAGAAAAAAAAAAAGACCCTACAATCTCCTGTTTCAGCCTTCCAAGTACAAGCGTTACAGACATGCGCCATCGTGCCTGGCTCAGGCAGTTACATCATGATGAGACACTCATTTCTGGCTACTAGGGAAGAGAGGCCAATGGCAAATCACAGAACTGAGAGCACACTGCTTTTCCATAATCCCGTACATTGGGGACATTTCTCAAAGGTTTGTTGAATGAGGGACAGAAAAACCATTCACAGAGACCCCAGTCAGTGACCCCCACCTCTGATTGGTAAGTGGACGGTGTTGACATGCATTCGGTTGAGAGCTCTCCTGTTCTTTCAACAATACCCAGCAGTTTCTGTCTTCTGTAGTGTCAACAGTTTCCAGTTTCTTGCTTCCTTTTAGGGTTCAAAGGAGATTTGTGACTACAAACACACTCACCCAACCGATCATTTATGTAAGAAATACTGATTTAATTCTAGCGCACTGCCTAATTCTGCCTTCTTCCTGATACAACGACTGGAACGGGTATCAAAGCAAAAACTGCATTGCTAAGTCTGATAACAGCCAAAATAATGATTACATTAGCACCAGATACTTGAAACACAGCCAAGAGAAAGAACACAGATATTGTTCATTTTGTTTACTTGACTAAAATTGAGAAAGAAATTCTGAATCCCTGCTGAGTGTCAGGGAATATTTCTGGTGATCATCCGCCTATGGTTTTTCATATCAAAGTCACGTAACATAAAATTAATCATTTTAAATTGAACAATTCTAGCTGGGCGTGGTGGCACATACCTGTAATCCCACTACTTGGGAAGCTGAGACAGGATGATGGCAGGTTTAAGGACAACCTCAGCAACTTAGTGAGACTCTCAGCAACCTAACGAGACCCTGTTTCCAAACAAAAAATGAAGAGGTCTGGGAGGCTGAGACAGGAGGATCGCAGGTTCAAGAACAGCCTCAACAACTTAACGAAACACTCAGCAACCTAGCAAGGTCTAGGAGTGTAGCTCAGGGTTAGAATGCCCCTGGGTTCAATCCCCAGTGCCACAAAAATAAACAAATAAATGAATGAATGAATGAATAAGTAAATAAAATTAACAATTCTGCAACATTAATGACATCCACATTGTTGTACAAATACCACATCTAACCAATTCCAAAATATTTTCCTATGGTTCCTAGGATTTCGAAAGGGAAACCCTATGCCCACTGAGTAGTAATTTCTCTTCCCCCCTTTCTCCACTCTCTTACAACCACCAATCTATTTTCTGTCTCTATGGATTTATAATCTATTCTAGATATTTCATATAAAGAGCATCATACAATCTGTGGCCTCTGATGGCTTATTTTACATAGTGTAATGTTTTCAAGGCCCATCCATGTTTTACAATATGCCAATATTTCATTCCTTTTTATGACTGAATAATATTCTAATGTATGAATATATCACGGTTTGTCCATTAATCAGTTGATGGACATTTTAGTTATTTTCACCTTTTGGATTTTGTGAAGAGTATTCACATGTGTCTACATGTATTTATTTGAAAACCAGTTCTCAATTCCTGTTATGTTCTGAATGTTTGTGTCTCCCCACAATTCATATATTAAAAGCTATTCTCAGTGCAGCAGTAGAAGAGGCAGTTGGTGGCACATGCCTGTAATCCCAGTACTGGGGAGGCTGAGACAGGAGGATCTCAGGTTGGAGGACAGCCTCAGCAAGTAGTGAGACTCTCATCAACCTAGTGAGACCCTGTTTCAGAATAAAAATAAAATAGGGCTGGGAGTGTAGCTCAAAGATAGAATGCCACCAGGTTCAATCCCCAGTACTGTGCGCACGCGTGCACACACACACACACACACACACACACACACACACGAGGCAGTTGGGAAAGGGAGAAGTAGCGTGATAACCTTTCAGATAATTGTGGGCATTTTACTTGATATAACATTTAAACTCAACAGATGACAGAATCTTAAAGGTTCATTGTGACGTGGAAGAAAAACTTAAATTATTTTTCCTTATTCGGTTATGTTAAAATCCATTTATTTATTCTGCTCTTTGAATAGATCTTTCAACCTGCCTGATTGTAACATTATAAATATTAGCTCCCTGAGATATGTCTCCTTCACACGCTGATATATCCTATTGTACAATAACACAAAAAATCATATTTGTTAATATCACCATCAATCTCATTAGAAAAATAGGACAAGCTTTTCAAGACCACAATGGTGACAGATACATGATTTCCAAAAACTTAAATTTTACTTAAAAGCTTGAATCTTATCATTTGCAACAAATACAAGTTAGTGTCCTTGAATTAATATGCTTGCTTCATTTATTTTCAAGAAAATACGGGCCAATTATTCTGTCTGAATAATTATATTTTCTCAGTCATTCTTACAAGTAAAAATTGATATCGATTAGCTGGGCAGGGTGGTGCATGTCTGTAAACAAAGTGCTTGGGAGGCTGAGAGAGTAGGATGGCAAGTTTGAGGCCAGCCTCAGCAACTAAAGCGAGACCCTGAGCAACTTAGCCAGACTGTTTCAAAATAAAATATAAAAAGGGTTTGGGGTGTAGCTGTGTAGTAGAATGTCCCTGGGTTCAATTCCCAGTAACAAAACAAAACAAAAAAAAACTTCACACATTCTAAAGTTTGAGAAATGCTGTTTTATAAAGCCCAAAATCTTAACATTCAAGACCTTTGCAGCTTGGACCTGAACTAAATTTCCTCCCTCCCTCCCTTCCTTCCTCCCTTCCTTCCTTCCTCCCTTCCTCGGTCCTGGGAATTAAACCTGGTGGCATTCTACCTCTGAGCTACACCCCCAGCTCTATTTAACTTTTTATTTTGAAACAGGGTCTCACTAAGTTGCCGAGGGCCTCACTAAGTTGCTGAGGCTGGCCGCAAACTTGCAATCCTCCTGTCTCAGCTGGCCTGGAACCTGCAATCCTCCTGTCTCAGCCTCCTAAGTATTTGGATTATAGGCGTGCGCCACCATGCCCAGCTGAACTAAATTTCTTGCTCATGATCTACTACATCTTTTCACCTGTTGGTTCCCCAAAACTGGTTATTCTTTAAAATCACCTTGACACTTTTTGAGGCAGTGGATTCCAGACCCCTGCCCCCACAGCTTCTGGTTTAACTGGTCCGCAATGGAGCCCAGAGATGTGTGTAATTCTTAAAAGTTTCCTCTTGGATTCTAATGCCCAGGAGAGTCTGAAGCGCTGGCCTGAATGATTCCAGTCAGACTGGCTTCCTGGCCAGCATGCACTGACCACACATCTCCATATTCCCGCCGTCCACCCTCTCCTGCCCTCTACCCCTCTCCACCCAGTAAATCCTGCCCCACCCAGGACCAGCTCATGTATCACCCAATCACTGTGCACAAATACCTTCCTGCTCACTTGCTCACCCCAACCCGGGACTTCAGAAATCCTGCTGTCTTCCAGTTGTATTTGGTGCACCAGCCTGGACCAGCTCCGTAGTTGTTGCTTTAAGTTCATCATTGACGTGCTATTGTTATTTAACTACTGTTGTGTTCCTGCTTTTAAGGAGACATATTGCATCTTCCCATCTCTATATAACGAAAACACCTCCAGGGCAGGAACACGGCTACTGCCATGCACCCTGCGACCTTTAGGAAGACTTTTTTTTAATGGCACATATCTAAAGGTTCTAAAGTATGCAAGATAATATTTCATATTAATATAGCACTTGATTATTTATAAAGAACTTTCATATCTGTAATTTCTTTTGCACACTAACCCTAGTAAATGTGCGTTATTTATTACTCCCATCTTCAGGCCAGGAAACCAATGCCTAGAGAAGTGTATGGAACCAAAGCTAAGAAAATATTAAGAGGCAGAGTAAGGAAAAGAATTCAAGTTTACCTCAATCCAGAGGCTATGCTTTCAACCAGTATACTATATTTTTTAATTTATTTATTTATTTATTTAATCGTTTATTTATTTATTTATTTATTGTGCTGTAGATTGAATCCAGGGGCATTCTACCTCCAAGCTACACACTCAGCCCTTTCTTATTTTTTATTCTGAAACAGGGTCTAAGTTGCTGAGGGTCTCACTAAATTGCTGAGGCTGGCCTCAAACCTGCAATCCTCCTGTCTCAGTCTCCCAGGTGCTGGGATTACAGGTGTTTGCCACCAACCTGACTGCTATATTTCTTTGTACATAATGCATCTGTTCATTTTTAGTCCCCAGTTTTTATTTTCAGTACGTTATATATGAAAGCAAATATAATTGGGCATTTTGATTCAGGACACTGGGCTGAGCTCCTTTAAAATATTACTTAATTTGATTCTCAGGAGGCAAAAACAAATGATTTCATCTTAAAAATTTAGGAGTTGGGCCAGGCATGGTGGTGTATTCCTGTAATCCCAATGCTTAGGAGGTTGAGACAGGAGAATTGCAGGTTCGAGGCCAGCCTCAGCAATTTAGAGAGGTCCCTTAGCAACTTAGCAAGACCCTATATATATATTTTTTTTTTTTTTGCGGTACCGGGGATTGAACCCAGGGGCGTTCTACCTCCGTGCTACACCCCCGGCCCTATTTTTTTATACTTTATTTTGAAACCGGGTCTCACGAAGTTGCGGAGGGCCTCACTAGGTAGAAAGAGAGAGAGAGAGACAGGGAGAGAGAGAGAGAGACAGAGAGAGAGAGGTGAGGCTGGCCGTGAACCCGGATCCTCTGTTCTCTGCCTCCCAAAGTACTGGGATTACAAGCATGTGTCACCACACCTGGTGCGAGACCCTATTTCAAAATGAAAAAATAAAAGCCGGGCGTGGTGGCGCACGCTTGTAATCCCAGTACTTGGGAGGCGGAGACCGGAGAATCGGGGTTCGCGGCCAGCCTCAGCTACTTAGTGAGGCCCTCCGCAACTTCGTGAGACCTGGTTCCAAAATAAAGTATAAAAAATAGGGGTGGGGGTGTAGCTCAGAGGTAGAACACCCCTGCGTTCAATCCCCAGTACCGCAAAAAAAAAAAAAAAGAAAATAGGGTTGGGGCGTAGTTCAGAGGTAGAATGTCCCTGGGTTCAATCCCCAGCACCACAAAAAAGGAAAAAAAAAAAAGCTGGGTAGAAATAGACTAGATAGCCACAGGAAAAAAAGAGGAAACAAACACCAGCAATTCAGGGTCTGGTAAGGATTTGGGCCAGGCCTCTAGGAATGTTTGTGCTGAGGAGTCCCGCACTGTGAGGAGGGGACCTTGCAATGCGTGGTAATTAATACATCTTCATTCCTTAGGCAAAGGAGACCTAAGGGGCCATTTTCTCATTTAAGTGCTTTCTGATAACATCCTTGAAATTTGGTTTATTATGTTAATAATTGCCTTGTTATTCATGGCTCAAAAGCTTGATTTCTTTGTGCTGAAATACACAATATTGAAATGTTAGCAGGGAGTATGGGGTGAGGCTCAGTGGTAGAGCAGCCTGCCAAGCATGCACAAGGCCCTGGGTTTAATCCCCAGCACCACACACATGCGCGCGCACACACACACACACACACACACACACACATCATATTAACAGAGTTAATCAAAATCTGTGGCGCACTCCTGTAATCTCAGTATTTGGGAGGCTGAGTCAGGAGGATCACGGGTTCACGGCCAGCCTCAGCTACTTGGTGAGGCCCTCTGCAACTTAGTGAGACCCTGCTTCAAAAATAAAGAATAAAAAAATAGGGCTGGAGGTGTAGCTCGGAAGTAGAATGCCCCTGGGTTCAATCCCCAGTACTGCAAATAAATAAATAAATAAATAAATAAATAAATAATAAAATAGATTCTAAATTTGAAGGAGTTTAGTTGGAGCCAGTGCGGTGTTGAAGAATTCCAGTCGCAGCAGGAAAGCTTGGGCTGTAGAGGAAACAAGTGAGCTTAGGGACTGAGAAGTATGTGCTCTCTCCAGACCTGTCTGGAGAGAGTCCATGAGAACCCAGAGCTTCCCCAAAGGCTTTGCCCTTCGGAGAATTGCCAGAGAATCCCTAACTAAAAGGGGGTAGTTCGGGGAGATCTGCCAGGACTCTGCAGTAAAGCTTTGGGTTTCAAGTTCCAGGATCAAAAGAAATTGTGAAAACAACAATTGCTCAACCTTACCTTCACTTAACACATTGGAACTCACAGCATTAAGTTAAAAAGTAATACTGAAGTAAAACAAATGTCTCCGAATTTGATCTCTCGTTAGAAACCATCTCTGAGAAAACTACAGAAATATTTGTCCCTCCCAAATTTATCAATGGCATGCCGGTGGAGAGGGAGGGAGCTGGGGGAGGCTCACTGAGTCATGTGTTCATGTATGTCGCTATCACCCTGAACTTCATCACAATGCATGATTACAATGCACCAATAATAAGAAAAATATATTTTCTTTAAATACCTAAGAAAAAAAGATTTGTCCCCACATGTAAACTTTATTTCAAAAGAGAGAACTGAAATTATAATGTATCTCTGTTACTGATTCATTTAACAAATCTTATGAACTTAGTATATGTATAGGGTTTTTTTTTGTTGTTGTTGTTGCTTTTGGTGGTACTGGGAATTGAACCCAGGGGCCTTCTATCTCCAAGCTACACCCCCATCCCTATTTTATTTTTAATTTTTTTTTTTTTTTTTTTTTTTC
>PVJS01020057.1:0-33036 GCA_004027185.1 Glis glis | reverse complement strand
AAAATGTTCAACATCATTAGCAATCAGAGAGATGCAAATCAAAACTACCCTGAGATTTCACCTAACCCCAATTAGAATGGCAATCATTAAAAACACAAACAACAACAAATGCTGGCGAGGATGTGGAGAAGTAGGAACTCTACTACACTGTTGGTGGGATTGCAAATTAGTGCAACCACTTTGGAAAACAGTGTGGAGGGTCCTCAGAAGAATGGGAATAAACCTACCGTATGACCCAGCAATACCACTTCTAGGCATCTACCCCAAAGAACTAAAACCCAACTACCAGACTAATGCATGTATATCTATGTTTATAGCAGCACAATTCACAATTGCCAAACTTTGGAACCAGCCAAGGTGTCCATCAACAGATGAATGGATCACAAAACTATGGGATATGTACACAATGGAATATTACGCAGCCACAAAGAAGAACAAAATCACATCATTTTCAGGGAAATGGAGAGAACTAGAGAACATCATGCTAAATGACATTAGTAAGTCACTAAGAGTAAAAAATCGGATGTTCCCCCTAATCTGTGGGAGCTAGATAGAATGGTACTTAGAAGGGAAGAAGAAGAAATCTTTAGATGGACAAAGAAGGTGACCTAACTGAGGGAGTTGGGAGGGGGGTGGAGGGAAACACACTACAGCACATGATGTACATACACAAACCTATAAGACTCAATCACTATCCAGAGCATGAAAGGGAGGGAAGAAGAAGGGAATAGGGTGGGATTGGAGGGAGGGCTAAATGTGCAATGTGTGCATGTATGATGTTCATACCCTGACATATATCAAAATGTATAATTACAATGCAACAATAAATAAAAAAAAAACAAAAACAAAAAGGTTTTATGGAATGCAAATAGAAAATCCTTGAGGGTTAAAAAAAAAAGCACTGTGAATGAGTGACTATTCTAAGTGCATAATACATCTTGGCCCTTATTTCTATCCACTCCAAGTGCAGATAAAGAAGTTAAGGTTCTGTGAGGCTAACTAGCTGCCCAAAGTCACCCAGCTGGTGGTTCTAAGTCAGACTCAAATCAAACTCTTTGAACTCTGCAAGGCTCTGACCATAATACTGATCTGATTTCTTTTTTTCAGTACTGGGGATTAAATTCAGGGGTGCTCTACCACTGAGATGCATCTCCAGTCCTTTTTATCTTTTATTTTGAGACAGGGTCTCCCAAAGTTACCAAGGCTGATCTCAAACTTGTGATCCTCCTGCCTCAGCTCCCTGAGTGGTTGGTATTACAGGCATGCACCACTGCACCCTACAGTATAAGTTTTTTAAAGCCTACAATTTTGCCAATATGTTTCCTATGTTTTAGATTGCTTTTAGTATTTTTCATTTTAAAGACTTAGACAAGACTATAAGAGATGTAAGAGAAAGTGATCACAAGGAAGAAGTAGAGAGACAGATTTGCAAATAAATCCTTGGCCTTTTCTCCACTAGAGACCTGTAAAAATAAAAAGATTAGAACAATCAGAATTAGAGATGCTACTGGTGTCACCACATGCCTGCTGACAGACAGATAATTTTGCTAATATACTCAGCGGAACTTGAAAAATTGAAAAATCTATTGCTTGTATATTGTAATGGCTCAAGCAATGAAAATTTTATATTAGTATTGATAATGACATCCTTGGAACAAGAAAGACACAGGGACTGGAAGCACACTGCATTTTAAAAAAATCACACCAGGCATTGTAATTTCTGGAAAGCCTGGTTCCTGTCTTAACTAACACTTTAGTGGCTTATCTTCATTAAGTTATATATAGGATAAAAAGGATACGTAGGATGAAGGATAAAGTAGTAAAGTAGAGGTAACAAAACAAAATGGGCTTCATCCCAAAGAGACATTTGTCAATATGCTGTATTTATATATATTTACCAACCATCATTTTTAATGCATAAGATATTTATAGTTCTTTATATGTTACAGAATTGACTCATGGTTCACTCTGAAATGGGTTATCAAAGAGGCCTGGTTCATGGCTATCTCTAGGATGAGATGCTACTGTAGAAATTCTCCCAAGCAGGTCATAAGGGAAATCTGATTAGCTGAGAAGCACCACTCTACCAAACCTATCCTCACATTACCTTAGTGGACCTGAACAAAGCAGTGTCAACTGCGAGGTCCCCTACATAATCATTGTATTATGAACTTGTAGGAAGGTAGGCCAGTAGTTTCTGAAAAGGAAAATTAGATGGAGAAAGTGAATAAGAGTGGGCTGGGTTGGAAGGGGTTATGTGAAAAGAGAATAAGTAGTGGTTTGGTACAGTGATCAGCCTCCAACATGGCCCCCAGTGATCCATGCCTCCTCTTCTTCATGCCCATGTATCATTCTTCACACATTGAATCAGAGTTGGCTGGGCGATGAAGACAATGTGGTAGGAGTAATGGTATATTACTTCTGGGGTTAGTTCATAGAAGGCATTGCTGCTCAGCCTTCATCTTTGGATTCCTGACTGTGGGAGAAGCCAGCCTCCGTGTTATGAGGATGCTCAACGGTCCTATGGAGTGATCCCCATGGAGGGCAGCAGAAGCCCCCAGGCAAGAGGCAGCAGCAATTTGCCAGCCACACAAGTAAGATTCACCTTGGGAGTGAATCTTCCAGCACCAGATCTTCTTCAGATGACTGCAGCCTCAGCCAACATCATGGGAGACCCTAAGTCAGTTCTGTCTTACCAAGACACTCCCAAATTCCTAACCCACAGTTACTGTGCAAGAAAATAACTCACTATTGTTCTAAGACACTAAGTTTGGGGATGATATGCTACACAGCAATAGAGACCTAATACTTTCAAATGGATGGCATGAGTGTGACTAAGAGGCAGTCTCACATAGGGGTTAGGAACAGAGTTGTCAGACTTAGGCAGGTCTAGGTTTGAGTCCTAGCCAGGTGACTGACTCTCTGAGTTGGTCATTACACCTTTCTGGACTTCAGTTTCCTCATTGAAAGACATGGATTAAAATGGTGTTCATCAGCCAGGCACAGTGGTGTACACCTGTAATCCTAGTACTTGGGGAGGCAAGACAGGAGGATCTCAGGTTTGAGGCTAGCCTCAGCAACTTAGCAAGACCCTCAGCAACTTAGTGAGACCCTGTTTCAAAATAAAAAATAAAATAGGGACTGGGGGGTATAGCTTGGAGGTAGAATGCCCCTCAGTTCAATCTCCAGTACAAAAAGAAATAGACAATGCTCATCTATTACTGTACCCAAGGTCACACATCACTAGACTACATGACCTCTAGGATCCATCTGCAAACTCTAAACTTCTAGAAGACAGAATATATGCTTCTCTGCGTGTGTGTGTGTGTGTGTGTGTGTTTGTGTGTGTGTGCGTGTGTGTGTGTGCGTGTGTGTGTGTGTGTGTGTGTGTGCGCACACACATTTACACTTTTTTTTTTGGTCTATCTCTGTATCCAGAAGACAAGAGAGTCACTGTGTATTAAGCACTGTCTCTATATTGCCTACTAGGCTAGATAGGGACTTTACATATTTTAGACTGCCTTTGAGTAAAATGCTTTACTTGACCTCAGTTGGGATCATACCATTTAAAAGCTTCTGGGTTTTAGAAGAATTGTTCCAAGATGGACACTGTGTGAGAAAATCTACTGAATTGTAATAGAGTTCTGTTGCAGCAAATTAATCTTTGTACAAAAGCTGGAATGTATTTCAAAAACCAAGGAAAAAGATTTGTTGTAACCTAGTAGGGAGCTGACCCTTTTATACTCTAGGGACTGGGAAAATTAATCAATCCCTGAGTGTTTACTACCAGAGAGGCTGAGGCTTCAGGAGGAGCAGGCTTGCCCCCTGGAAAGCAGTACTCAAGTCTGCATCTACTTCCCCAGGTGGCTCCTGGTCTAACCCCAGCCCTCCCCAGCCTTCTACCAACTGAGGCTGTGCTTTGATTTACAAACAAAACAAAAACTTTATTAAACCACCTTTTGTTAGGAAGATCTGAAAATTCACAAAGTTACATGTATTAAGAAAAAGAAAAGAAAAAAGAAAAGAAAAGATGTGAAACCTTTCCTTTTATTGTTCTCTTGTTCCCCTTTTCCCTTTCTGCTCTCCCTGCAGTTTCTGGTAATCATGAGAACCTTGACTGTATCATTCCACAGCTTCTCTTTCTCTCCATTTTTTTTTTGCCAATTCCAATTTGTTCTGAGCCCTGCAATAAATGAAATAAATAATAAATGAAAAGGCCAGAGGCAACTGCACCATCACCCTGCACACCCAGGGGAGAACCCAAAGGTTGTAGGGCGCTCTCTGCAGAGAAGATGGAAAACAATGTCTCAGGGGCCCAATTATTTACTGTAGCTGCTGAAATGAGATGATTTATGGCAGTGACACGCTGTCCTGGAAATAGTAGCCAACTGCTATAAATTTAGGTCTATTATAAAAAAAATTATCTCTCAACTTCAAAGAGTCCAACTTAAAAAGAAATTAAATGACTGATGCATACACATACTTACTGCACTTTTTATGTATAAACAAATATTTGTTACTTAATGATTGCTGCATATTTTGCCATATTTAATTGGTGGAGTAACAAGAAGCTAGGAAAATAAACATACATTCGTAAGGGCATACCAAGAATTTGAGTTAGGCCATATGTAGGCCTAAGAGAGTGACCTTCTCACTGAGGGTCAGCTTTAATTTTCTGGTACATTAAATGAATAACCAATGTATTTAATTGTCCATGACCTTGATAGAAACAGACATGCAAGGGTTAAGCTCACTAGATTGAGATCACAATTTAGTTCCTTCAAAACAACACCCTACAAGGTCACATACTGAAATGAGAAATTCAAAATGTCAAATAGCGATGCTGGTTCCACTGGATGAGCATCAAAAGGAAATTCATTAAAATCCTGGGAGAGTCTAAAGCACAGAATTCCCAGGCTTTTTGACATTAGGAAAGAGAAGCCAATCACTGGCTAAAGCTTAGGGATCAGGTTGCTGCACAGTCAAGATAGTTGATAGTAAGTTTTTTGAAGGTACATAAGACCAGTTAAAGAAAAGTGAGCCTTCAGCCTGAATACGGGTTTTCATTTATAAATATATAGACTCCACTATATATTGTGTACATTAAGACACAAAAATAAAAACTTAGAGAGTGGCCGTAGTAAATATACTCAGACCTTACTTAATATTCTTTTTGACATCTCACCACTGGTTACAGCAACATCATAAAGACTTAGAGGTGGGGATAAGCGTTATAGAATCTGCACCAGGATAGGGATGGGGGACAAGCGAGAAGCATAGAGCTTATAGATATCTTAGGTTTGCCTCTCCAGGACCTCTAATACTCAAGAAAACAGTGAATGGATATTAAGGATATTAGCCCACACCCTTCCAGTAATATTTTACTTCTTTCCTCTGAACATCAAAGACCATACCCATGGAGGTATCCCCCTGATTTTCCCTCACTCCACCACTCCTTGGATTCCACTCTCCCACCATCCATAAGGCAACAGGGAAGTCAAATGCTAATATAAACCAGAGAAAGAAATGAAAGTGAATTAATACTTATTTCCAGGGTGGCAGTAACAGGACTGATACCAGGATTTTCTCACAGACTGCACACTTGTGGAACAGCAGTTTCACACTTGAATCACTTGCAAAGAGTAATTATTTAAAATGCAAAAGTCTCAATTCTACTCTCACCCCTGGAAATTCCCCTTTTGTTGATTTCCTCCATGCCTGGAATTCTGCAGTTTATAAGTGTCCAGATGATGCTGAGGCAGGAAGCTGACCAATGCCACAGGGAGAGACTAGACCTCCAGATCCTGGCTCCTTAGGTGTCCCTGTCCCAGTCCCTGTCCCCCACACCTGTACCTCTGCAGGAAGCAGACCACAAGATTTTGACTGTGAGAAACAGGTCTCACAGGGGAGGACAGACAAGTGGAATCAAGTAGCTCTCCCTGACTCCGTTTTGCTTAGATCCACCCACATACACTCTGGCGCACATCAAAGTGATCTCTGGTTCTGAGCTCTCCTCTGCTAACCCTTCATCTCCAATCCCTGACAACGGGGCAGTTCTGCAGGACAACTTGGTGTCCATGAAAAACAAAGGGTGAGGAATCACGGGGCAGCTTCCAGATACCGTGAAGAAGTGAGAGTAAGGAAAGGCTCTGAGGGCTACAGGGGACCAAGGGAGCGTTCAAGGCCAACTGGCTGTGCATGTGGCAGGCTGGTGGGGTGCCGTTGATGGGATTAGACATCTACATAGGGCCAGACAATGAAGCCCATTGAAATGTATCATGGAGTTGGATATAATTCATTGGCAGTAGGAGCTCTTGAAGGTGTTTAAATGGAATAAATAGGTAGAATGTGTTGAGCTTAAGGAAACTAACCTCATAGAAATATGAGTAATGTATTGGAGGCATGGGAATTTGAATGCAAGAAACACCAGATTCAATAATTATAGGTTCAATAATATACTAAATTTGACCTTATTAAGAAATTAACTAAGGCATTTAAAAGACCTTAGCCACCAAGTAACCTAGTGATAGGTATGAAAAGGAAATTCTCATATATATGACTGCCTACATAAAGATATATGGCTACCTATTCACAGATTAATCCATATACATAGTCCCATCAAAGCATTAAAAAATAAACATGCTTAAGACAAAAACATGCCCTCCATTTCCAAACTTTATTCCCAATTCCCTACCCTCGCCTTACCTATTATGACAAAGAAGATAAAACAAATTTAGGGAACTTAATAATTGAACTTTACACATAGACTCTTTTTGATGTTACTTTGGTTTAAAACAACAAATATATAGCCATGTCTTTTTTTGCAGAAAGAGGAGGAAATGCTGAAAGTAAATGCAGTATACTCTGGCTTGCCCCCTTGATAGCAGCCATCACTGTATTTTAAATATCTGTTTTTCCTATTAGACTATAAGATTCTCGAGGCTAGAGTCCAAATCTGTGTAGTTCATTGTGGTGAGCCCAACAACTAGAGCAGTGCCTGGCTGATATTTAAGGGGTGTTTATAAAATATTATTGGTTGAGTAAATTGTTCAGGTCCACTAGAATGTCATCGAAATAATTTCATGACACACTAATGGAGACAGCTGTTTAAAACATTACTGATATGCCAAACAATTTCAGGCCTCCAAGGACTAAGGCCAAGTACCTTGATTCATTCCTTACATGTCAGAAGGCCCCTCTGCCAAATATTCATACCATGCCAGCATAAGGTGATCCCTGGGGTTGCGTGTGTGCGTCCTGGGTCTGGCACAGGCACCACACTCTGAAGTCTTCCACACATGTGTTCCTGGAGCAGATGTATCACAGAATTAGAACCCGTGATTTTGCACTTATTTTCATGACCTTTTTTCTATGTATAAAGAGGGTATCTTAATTTGTGGACTCTGCAAACATTTATTGAATTACCCACGGTGTGTCATGTGATTATCACCCACAGTGATGTATGAGGGTAGATGGAGGGGAGCTAAAGGGTGAACCTACAAGCAGAAGTGTTACATCATTTCATGGGGGTGTCCTAATGTGGAATGACTGCTGTAACGACCAACCCCAAATTCCAGTGGCCTTGCACGATTCACCAATGCGAAATCCTCATTCACCAATGCAAAATCTTGTGCACAAGCTCCTGGATAAACAGATTTTTCTGGGGAGTTCTCCTCTAAGTGTGCCCCAGAGTATCATACTCCTTTCATCTCCCGACACTGTTATCTTTTTATAAACATTAATTTTTTATTTTGAGAATTCATGTTTTTTTCTAACCAGAATTCAGAAAAACATTATTTATGGTACACTATTGTCTCTAACATGGTACCTCCAAGTCCTCATGGAAGGGGAAGTGAGAGAGTAAAATATCAAGCAAGGAAGATTTTTAAAGGCTGGTTCTGGGTATAGCAGATTTCAACAAGGGTAATAGGAAATAGAGTCTAGCAGGTCTAGCAGGAAAAAAAAATCAGAAGGAAAAAAATGAAGCGATTTGGAGAACACATAGCATTATTTCTGCTACTGAGTGCTAGCAAAGTTTCTGCATATCTCATTAGTCAGGATTTTCCCCCTTGTAGTTAGACCCAAATTGGTCAAGAATAAACTAAGAGGCAATGTAATACAGTAGGAAGCTAACATTTCTATTTTATATTAATTATATTGGGAATAATTAATTACATATATATTTATTAACACTATTTTCTATCAAATCCCTGATAATTTTGTTCCCATCTCAGTTTCAAAGCCATCTTTCTTATGAACTTTAACACTAATACATTTCAGTAGCCATTCAAAATCAGGCTGATGCATTTTAAATGATAATTTAACAAGAGCGATCCACTCTCTCCATTCTAGTAGATGACCTTTAGACAAATCTAAGACCTAATCATTTTAGTTAATTCAAAACAGGTGGAAAATATTTTATAGGAAGTCATTTGTTATGCACAAGATCAAGCTGAAATGTCATCACCTCTCTGTAACTCTCTCTCCTTGAGACTTCCCATCCCAGGTATAATTAATTGCCCCTCATCTGTGTTTCCACAGAATCTTATATATCCTAGGTTTTAGAATAAATCACATTTTATTATAGTTATTTGCTTACATATTTGTCTTTCCTGTAGACTTGAGTTCTTTTGGACTAAGGTGGGGATGATCTAAAGGCTATTCTGGAACAACCCAGTCTCAGGTTATGAGAACTGGCCCCAAGGTGCCTTGGGACCAAAGAAAGAGGCAGACAGAGCCAGAATTGCAGACTACAATTAACTGGGGTCTTACTGACAGAAGTGTTGTCCTGGGTGGCCACGAAACCAGATGGATCCCCATGATTCACGTCAGAAATAGGGGCATCTATAACAGGACAAAAGCAAATTCATCCAAACCAGAATGCACCTGGTTTATCTCAAGATTACATCAAGGATGGCAGACACATTCTTGTCACTGGTGGTACCAGGACCCAACTGTAAATCTCCACATAGCACTCTAAAGGTGTTGTTAGTGTGCTGGGAACCTATGTGAGGAAAACCGACCACCGTTATTTAGAGGCAACCATGACAGTTATGACTCAAGATGGCTGCAGTCATGTCAAGCTAAATCCATACAAGCCCCTAGAAGAATCAGTGGCTCATAACAGGCACAGATTAAGTGCTGCCAAACAAATTGGTGATGCTTCTTCAGTTGTGCCCCTTGTGATTCTGTGTCCCACACTATGTTCATAAAACTTATAAAACAGCATTGTAATTTGTTTTATGTGTTTCTGTGACTCTCTGGCCACTAAATTGTGAAATCTTTAGGGCAGGAATGATATTTTATATGCCAATTGCATAGCATATATTTATCCATATGTTCAAATCCCAATTTGTCTCCTCAAAATGAGTTTATAAGCTTCATACTATACATAGCAGATTCGAATATAAAATGAATAACTGAAGAAATCACAGCAAAGAGTAAATAGGGTAAGAAAAATGACAGAGTCCAAGAGTGAGACAAACATATAAAATGCCTGGCCAAGATATTCTATACTATTCCTGTGAAAAGTAACCTATAAATTTGGCTCCTATACTTTTTTTTGCTCGTATATCTAAGAATTGCTTTCACATGATATCAGGGAATTCAAGTTGCTAGATAAATAATTACATGAAGGAATCATATTAGTGGGCTTATTTATGCTAGGACTATGGACACAAAAAAGAGCCCAACATGCTTCACACAGAGTATGAAGTATATGCATTTGTTCAGCTAATACTTAATTCTTGGGGATTATCAGGACATGTGTGAATTTCCATATACTGGTAGCTCTAGGCATGAGGCGATATGACTAAGATCCCAGAGAAAGGACCACAGCATAGATGAGACTAAGGGACTGAATATGAATGATGGAGGAACACAGAATATATTGCATGTAGTGAAAGTACCAGGGTATGTTGCATCCCCATTCCCATCTCTGGTCACACCCATATCCATTTGCACACAAGCACACACAAATGCACAACTCAAACACAACAGACTTTGAGCTGGCTTCAGGTCCATGTAACATCTCAAGGGCACAGCTGCAATAGCTTTGGACTAGCAAGTAAGCATGGGTGGCAAGTCAGGGAACAGGCTTCAGTGTCCAAGGTGGAGGAAGCCAAGTACTTCCACATGAGGTTCCGAAAGTAAGTCGAGACAGATCGCGTTGGTCCCTCCACAGAGGAGAGTGACCTGGCAGATATCTGAGCTAACTGCTACTACTCACTGAGCCTCTGCTCCCAGTGGAGGCTTTGTTGGGCAACTTGTTCATATTAGACATTTATTTCTCATAAGAACACAGCCAGGAACAGTACTGTGCGTTTTTCACAAGTGAAGGAAATAAAACTTAAAGAGATGAAGTGACTTGCCCAGAGCCACTCAAGCAGTCAGGGGCAAGGGCCACATCCCACCCCATGCTGCTGAGGCTGATGGCCATGTTTCTTCCACTAAGCAGACACTCGGATGCCTTCTTCAGATACTAGAGAAAAATATATATGTGGATCTAAAAATAGCTGGCAGGAGTTTCCCAGCACTAGAATTCCCTGCTCCATTTCATAATGAAGCTATATCAAAGGGCCCACTCCGAGCAAAAGGAAAATGCATTTCATCAAATTGATGGCTTGTGTTCTTATATTAAGAAGTTGGCTTTCTGAGCTGAGTGTTTCAATCTACATGGTGATAATGTATGTTTTAATAACTATAGATTTTCATTCTCATTATCACAAAAGAAATCATTTGTTATAAAAGACACACTTCCAAAGGTATTCAGCTACTCTTATTGTAAAACAAAAAAGTCTTTATAGAAATGTATAGATTCCAACTTCTGATTATATATATGTATATTTGTATACATATATTGAGATTCAATTTAAAAATTAAATATGAAGTAGTGTTCAGCTAAAGATGCTTGATACTTTGTTAAATGTAGGACATTTAAAAAACTAATAGATTGACATATCCCATGATTGCCAAATATGCCTGGATTCCTTCATCCTTGTCCAGGAAGCTGTGGAGTCCGGCCATGAACATAGAAAGGAACACACATTTACCCCGCACTTCCAGGGAGCAAAAGCGTCACTCTGACACTCTTGTACACTGCTACATCCTCCATCTTCTGAGTCCACGATACAGAAAACCAGATGCGATTCCTTTAGCTCCCAAGTCTTAAGTAGTGTATTATTTTAATGATGTACAATTGATTCAGTGCCTTTGAACTTCCTCTAAATATCCAAACCACTTAGAATCATTAAGATGCTTTCAGAATGCAGAGAATGTATCCCTCAAGTACTCTTTGCCATTTGCTGTAGATTGAAAGTTGCCTCTGTCTCATCCAGCCCGGGTGTCAGCTCATGGCTCATTACTGTAAATTACTAACATTAGAAATGGTGAATCACAAGAGTGAGTTATAGAAAACTTATGCAAGAGGAGTTACCAGGCCACGTGTCAGTGAGGTACCTGCACTAGGTGTAGGAAGTAAAATCCAAGAGTTCTGAAGATAACCATCTTCTGTATCAATAGCCATATTGCTTTGCTGAAATATAGGACATAATTTTTTTACTGATAGTCTATGATTTTATTTTTTTATTTTTTTAAACATACTTTTATTGGTGCATTGTTGTAATGTGAGGACATAATTTTTTTAAAGCGAGGACCTCCATTTTGGATTCTTTAACTGAAGCTGTTAGTCTCTGAGACATGGCTCAGTTCTGACAACAGGTTGAGCATAGTAGGAATGACAACACAGAGTGCTGGGAGACCAGATGTAGAATTGACACTTGACCATGTTGAACTGAGTCTGTTTCCTTGGGCTCCTCATTTGGGAGATATTCAAAATGTCAGGGGACCAGAGATTCAGAGAGGTAGAACAAGTTAGGAGGCGAATGTAAGTCAGGAGAATGAGTTTAAAAACAATAAGCACGGTTTCCACAAGTTGCACAAGAAAACTTATTATGTTATGTTTATCTATCATATACCTATCCTATGATAGGACTATCCTAACTTTTACCTGTAAGTCTTAAACTGGTTAAGCCTTTCAAAGTTCTGATTTGCCTTTGTAAGAAAAATATCACAGGGGAATCAGTACTTTCAGAACTACCCTGTAAGTAAATCAGTGACATTCAAACTTTCTTGAGCCTTATCTATTAAAAGAAATAAATTTTATATCATAGCACATTACAAACATATAAATATATAAACAAAACTACACACATACTCACACAGGCACAAGTTTAATGAAATAGTACTTAACTTCAATAAGGGATGACTAAAGGATTGAAGAAGCGAAAGGAGAGCACAACCACACAAGGGCACACTGTATAGTCTAAGTATATTCACCCAGAATGACTACTAATCTAGAGCAATGCTCACAATAAAAAAATATACGTAGAAATGTAGAAAAACCATTGTGTATATATAGTATGACCTCAATTTTTAACCCAACACTACATTTGAATCAAGTCAGACTTTTAATGCAAGTTTTTCTTTAGGACCTGAGAGGAAAAAGGGCTTTCTTAAAGTCAACAGAGTCCAAATCCTACTTACTCTCCAGAAAACCAACAGAAGTGAGGCTTACCAAGGAAAAAGAGGAAAATCTCTATAAAATTATAAAAAGGAAGCCACAAATTCCTGAAACATTCAGACTGTATAAACAATTCATATTGTTCAAAGCACAAGCCTTAATTAATTAGAATGACAGCAGTAACAGCTATTAAGTACCTGCATTTGAGAATACTTTTATTGCCTACCAAAAATAAAAATTAAAACTAGACTGATTCATAATTCATGCCTTGCAACTAATGAGAAGTCTTGAGTTACTTTACAACCCATTCATTTATTCACTCCTTTAGCTGAGCAAACAATATTTTTGAGCCATCATGATATACCAGGCTCTTTATAGAGTATGGAGATCCCAACATGGAATAAGACAGAGGTCTTGTCCTTATTCAGCTCAAACCCTGGTGGATGATCAGGTAAGTAGACAATGACATTGATGTGGTAAGCTCAGCGGTGTTACACAGACTTCAAGGAGACTGTAAAGCTACAGGCCTTGGGCAAAGGACAGAAAGTTCACAGAGAAGCAGACCTTGGGCTGAGCCTTAAAAGACTGTGAGGAGCCAGGCGTGGTGGCACATGCCTGTAATCCCAGTACTTGAGAGGCTGAGACAGGAGGATTGCAGGTTCAAAGTCAGCCTCAGCAACTTAGCGAGGACTTCAGCAACTAAGTGGGACCCTGTTTCAAACTAAAGAAATAAAATAGAGCTGGGGGTGTAGCTCAGAGGTAGAATGCCCCTGGGTTCAATACCCAGTACCATGAATGAATGAATGAATGAATGAATGAGTTAGAAAAATAGAAAAAAGACTGAGGAGCCAGGTATGGTGGTGCACACCTGTAATCCCAGTACTTGGGAAGCTGAGACAAGAGGATCACGGGTTCAAGGACAGACTCTCATCAATCTAGTGATACCCTGTTTCAAAACCAAAATTAAAATGGGCTAGGGGTTGTAGCTCAGGGGTAGAACGTCCCTGGGTTCAATCCCCAATACCATAAAAAATCAAAAAGGCTGTGAGGAGTTTGCCAAATAGACAAAGGAGGAATGGCACTCCCAAGAGAGGAAAAGGATTCAAAAGCTCAGAGGTAGAAGTTGGTCTCAGTCTGGGAACTCCATGTATTTTTAGTAAAGCTAAAATGTAGGACACTGGATCAGCAGAGAATGAGAAGAGATGAAGTAAACAGGGGCATATAAGTGTATGTTATACTATTCTGAAGAGTTTGATTTCTTCCTGAAGCAGTGGAGAGCCTAGGAAATATTTGGGATTGAAGAATGACATGATCTCAGAGTGAGTATGCTGGGATGAGTTTGGAGACATGCAAGGAAAGCACAAGACTTATTGATTAGGTGGACTTAGACTTCCAGAGGCTGGTGTCTCTTAGACTGGCTCTTCCAAGAGGATTTGCAAGCATAGATCCTACTCTCAGTGAACTGAAGGCCCAGTATATAGAACCCAAATCACGACTTACAGAGACATGCACTTTCTTAAGGTAAATGTGTTCTGTTTGCCAGCACTTTGACACAAAGAGAAGTGCTAGCTTTGTGGAAGTAATTAATCCTCTTTTTCTGCCACTGGGATAAACAAAGAAGGAAAAAAGAAATAGATGTTATAAAAAAATAAAATCCAAGGCAGATCAAAGGGGATGTGGTAGAGGATTCAGCAACTGCCAGCCTTAAGCAAGGAACAGTAATGAAGAAATAGGCTTTGGCAGCCCAGCCAATGGAATATGAAAGAAATTAATCCAGAAGGGATATAATGACCTGAAAAAAATGATGAGCAAAGTCCAGAAGGATTAAAAGAGGGAAAAAAATCTGCAGACAGGTAAGAGCCATTTTATTTTCTGTCTTGCCTAGCTTGAAGGGTATCAGATGTAAGGCCTCAGCAAAGGAAGAAAATGGGAAAAAGCAAGCCAAAGCGTTGATTCGGCCAAGTCATTTAAATTTCCTATTCTTCTTATTCATTTGTATTGTTAAGGCAAAATATGGTATTTTAATTTACTGTCATAACAAAGGAGCAAGCTATTGATAACATTGGCCTTGTTCAATCATCATGAAGTTTCCCTGGACTCAGGACACTTTTTGGGATACTTTGTTTTTCCAGCTAAAGATTAGAATTGCTTTTGAGACTCAGACTTTAATATAATGTATGTTGATGGCCTTTATTTTTTCTTTCCAGAATGGACTTCAGTACAACAGGGAATTAAACTGAAATCATTAAATTCTTTCTGCTTAGCACTTTAGAGAACATTTCTAGCTAGCCGGCCTAAGGATAGTGAATACTCTAATAATAAATTGTTAATACTGAAGTCTTTTGTATTTACCTGATTTTTAAATGCTTTTTCCACCTCATTAAGTAGAGTCTTATTTTCTTTTATTTCTTTGAGTTAGAAACAGAGAAGAAAATCTGGATGGTCTGAGAATATTTTTCTGACCAAAGTACTCTCAAGTTATCTCTGAATTGGCCTGGACCTTCCCAAGGACAGTTCAGAATCCATAGACAGCTCTGAGTAATAGTTCCAGGGATTCGAGTTCTCATTTATTAACTGGTGTGTGCTTTTATACACGATTTGACATCTGTTTCTTAGGCTTCAAGTGACAAGTGCTCACCGTGGGAAATTCAAACCAGGAATTTGGTATCAAATTTTGAAAGACATCCATCCAGACCCATTGTTTATGAACCCTGGAAATGTGTTATCAAAAGTTCTCATGATTGAAGAAGCTGTAAAGTGAAAATCAAAAGGAGAAACTCAGGAAATTTGACTTCATAGTCTGCACTGTGTCCCAGAATATGAAAAAAGAGATATATAACAATGGGGCCATTTGACTTTTTTAATTAAAATATCTCTCCATTTCTAGTATTCACCACACTGGTTAAGCCTGCCACCTGATATTTTAGAATTTCAGCTGTGCACGGTCATGCCTCTGTCCACCCTCCTCCAGCCTCTCTACTCCAATTACTGTCCACACTTTTGAGTCAAGGTAGGGGAGTGTTTGCCAAGAGACCTGCCCTTTACCATAAGTGGGCAAACTGGCAACCACAGCAGATAGCATCCCCAGCGGCCCCATATCATGGCTTGTCTACAGTGAGAATTTTCTCAGCTTCCTGGGGAAAGAGGGCCACTGACCCAGCTTTCAACCAAAGCCTGCTGCTGGAGAACTAATTACTAGTGTGAAAAAAAAAAGACTGGATTCAGGTCAATGTTTTCTCAAGCATTGTTTACATTTGATTTTAAATCCATACAATGGCAGAATTGACATTTGCAGCTTGCTACCACATTCATTTGCTAGGTTTTATGTTATTTTATTTTCAGGTTGGAAATGTTTGAGAAGGCATTTATCATTAAAGCCCTGGCCTTTGCTCTGAGAGCTTCGCCTTACAAGTACAATAACAAAAACTGCTAATTAAAAGAGGGAAAACAGCCAGGAGCAGAACACAAAGGGGCACCCTTTCCTCATCAACACAGAACAATAGAGCAGCTTCTTAGCCTGCTCCACAAGAGGCTCAGTACTGAGACGCTGCTCTGCACATCCAGGCACATGCTCGTAATTCTGCCATTTTAAGAACATGAAAGGAGGGCAAGGCACTATTCTCTTATGTTATCATAATAATAACAATCCAAAATAAGCTAGGTTATTCTCAATAACAATAACTACAAACCGCTAAATCAATGTGATTTAATTCAACAAAGTTTCTTTCTTATAGTCACAAAACCCACGGTGGGTCCAGTTAACATTCCGAAGCAACTTGCCCCCATCCAGTGGCTCAGTAACATGCCATCAGAGCCACCATGCAGATATGCTACCTAGGATGTGTGGCTTCCGGTTCTAACTGGCAGGAGAAAAAAGTGCAAGTCTCCTATCAAAATTCAGTGCTTCACCCAGGAAATAATGAATGACAAAGCTCATTGGTCAAACGAGTCACGTGACCCTGCCTAACTTTAAGAAAGCAAAAACCCTCATTATTCCATGAACTTAGGTGCAAAGAATCAGCTACAGGTAAGCACTAAAAATCTATATGTAACACACTACGTATATTTGGTCCTTCTCAGTTTATATAGCATTTACATACATTTGGGATAATTGCTTTTTTTTTAAAAGATATCCCTTTTTTAAAATAAGTTCTAAACTTTCTTTTCTGTGAAATTCACATGCTATTTGCATTAGCATGTGAATTTTTATCCCTACAATATATCAGATAAGTCATTTGAGATAAAAAGGTTGATTTATTCCAGTGAGAATAGTTTAATATGTTTAATGTTTCTCACAAACTATACCCTACCACCATGACCTATCAACTAAAAGACAATTTTGTGAATGCTATATTATATGAGGTCTATATTACAAACAAATAAAATGAGACTCTGAAACAGTAAATATATTTCCAAAGTTGTCTGAATTAAGAAAAACTTTAATTAGAACCTTCTGAAACCTCACCTAGTACTTCTCTACCACACAGCTGCCCTAAAATAGAACACTGATATGTTCCATTTTATATAGAGAGAAAATAAGCCACAGAGAGGTTAAGTAACTTGCTCGGGGTCACACAACTAATTAGTAGCAGAGACAGAATTCAGCCAGGTATCCTGGCTACATATCCCATTTTTAACCACCATGTTACACAGCCTCTTGGGAAAAACAAAACAAAACAAAACAAAACACTATTGCTTCCTATTAACAATGAAATTAAAGAATATGAGACTATATAGGCAGCAGAGAATATATATGTTGGAGGGCCTTTTGGCCATACTGAGAAAATTTGATTTGTATTCTAAGCCAAGGGCCAACAAGCTGTTTTTGTAAAGGGCCGGGTAGTAAATATTTTAGGTTTTACAGGCCCTATAATCTCTTTCACAGCTATTCAACCCTGCTATTGCAGGAATGTAGCCATACACAATCCATACATGAACGAGAGCAGCTGTATTCCAATAAAACTGTTTTTTTTTTAATAAAACTAGATGGTGGGCCAGATTCGTTCAATGGGCCATAGTTCTCCTTGCTCTAAGTAATGAGGGACCTTAAAGAATTCTGACATGATCATATTTGTGGTGAATAGGTGGTGTTTACTGCATATAGATGGTGAGGGGTAAGATTCAAAACCAAAGCAGCAAAAATAGTCCATGTAAGAAATCTTGGGTGCTTGAATGGAGGCAATGTGGTAAGGAAGTGTCCCTGTCAACATTCTCACTGCTGGATCCAATAAGCCTGACCACACAACCTAGAAGAAGGAAGATTTATTTGCTCATATTTTTTTGAGATTTTGGGTTTTTCCATGTGAGGCCAGCATCTGAGGGTCTCATGGGCCTGGCAGCAGGAAGCAGAGAGAGGAAGAGAATAAATGCTCTGCTCTCACATCACAGAGGCCTTAAGCTAGAGAGCAAGCAAGCAAGAGGATTCGAAGACAAAAGCACCGTTCCTAAGAACACACCCCCAGGGACCACCTTCTCCAGCGACACTCCACCTACCTAGGTTGCCTCCCAGTAAATCCATTACAATGGATTTATCCACTGATGAGATTACATCCCTCATGACTTAATTGCATCAACTCTGAACATTAATACATGAGCTCTTCATGGGACAGTCTACATCCCACCATACCAGGAAATAAGAAGAGTTGGTGTAATTGAAGAGCTTCTTATTCAAACTGACCATGCAAGATAAAGGAGGGGGTAAATCCAGGAGGTCAATGAGTGCATGATGCTTCCAGACACATCTCAGGAAATAAAGGAGAGTTAAATGAAGAGTTGGGGGGGGATACTTTGGGATGAGTACATCTGAAATGTCTGGATCGAGCTGGTAGAGATGCCCAGTAGGCACTGGAACATACAGATCTGGAACATAGGAAAGAAGTCTAAGTCAGGGATAAGGGCTCAGTGTCAATCACATAAAGGTGGATTTTGAGATGTTGGAATAAATGAGACAATCCAGGAAGAGCTAAAGAAGAGAAACAGATTGTTGAGAAATTCATGGTATCACTCTTTAAATAAATATTACTATTTAAGGATGTTATGGGAAAAGTGACACCTGGAAAGAAGACCAAGAAGAGGCACAAAGAGTTCAAGGAAGAAATTGAATGAGAAAAGATAATTTAAGGGGGATGGAGAGTTCTGCAGTGTTAAATGTTGTAGGGAAATCAAGTGAGATGGTTAAGAATTGTCATGAGAGAGCCACTGGTCACATTAAAAAGAATTATACTGGATTGGAAAGAACACCAGCTTTCAGGAATTGAAAAGAAAAAGGGAAACAGTTGTGATGGTTGGTCTGGTTTGTCAACTTGACCCTCTTAAGATCATGTGACTTTGGTTGTATAACAGCAGATTGAACCAGAAGTCCTGCCCTAAATGTGGGCAGCAGGGTTCTGATAGGTACAGGACTTAGATAAAAAGAAGGAGAAAGCCGCGTAGAGCTGAGCCGCGACTCTTCCTGAAGAGAACGCATCTGCTCTCGTTTGAGATCGTCAGTCTGCAATTTTGAGGAGCTTCTTGATCTTCTGCTCTCGTCTGGGATCCTCGGCCTCCAGCTTTCAAACTGAAACTTCGCCGTCATTTCTCCGAGGAGCTTCCTTGTCTTCACATCTTGGACTGGACTGAATTGGTGGTTGCTTCGATCCTTGGGCTCCAGCTCTTGGACCGCCCGACCAGCTGCTGATTCCTCTGACTTTTTCACGTGCATTCGAAATTCAGGACTACATTGTGAGCTAATCTAATAAATCCTTTTTTCCCCCTCCCTTCCTTTCTTCATTCTGTTAATTCTGTTGATCTGACCAATACAACAGTAAAAGGAGATGAAGCAGTATCTTTTTTAAATACTACAGAGGGAACAACAGGCACACAGGTGAAAAGTATTTGCACATAGTTATGTGACTGATCACACAAGCAATAGAATGGGATAGTTCAAAGATGTAGGAAAGAGAGAAATGAATGGAACAGATTCCTGAAGGCAGGAGGGAGTGGAATCCAGAACACACGGGAACCAGCTTGAGTACGAGGAGGCAGAGGAATGGGAGAAACTCTCAGGCAGGTGCAGAGACAGATGTTGTGAAGTGGAGAAGCAGAATGGTGAGGAAGTTCAGAACTGAGCCTCTGTTCCATCTGTGAATAAAAAGCAGAGTCTTGGGTGCTTCTATAGCTCAAGACTCAAGACAGGTTATGGAGAGGGTTAATTCCCAAGTTCAAAGCAGCCATCAACCACAGTACCTCGAAGCTAAAAAGTCCAAATATTTTTGGCAAGGGATTGTGGATGCAAGAAAAGGAAGCTTCTGCCAGCTTGACAGTTCAGCCGGGCTCCCTGAAGAAGAGTCTCAGCAGCCCTTTGCCCTCTTCCATGCATGGCCAGAAGGTCTTTCACTGCTGTATTTCTTCTTGGACCAGTTCCAGTGCCTGAAATCCCTCCATTAAATTGTGTTTCCATGGAGTAGGCAATGCCTTCAATGAGGATTCTTAGTTTAGAGGGAATTGTTGACAACTAGCTGAAAGAAAGAGGGCTGGTCAAGCACGAGGAGAGTTTGGGGATGGATAGGAATCCAAAAGAAAGTGACTGTACTGAAGTCCAAGTTCATTTCCTTCCACTTGGAGACTTGTGCTGCTGGCCTTGAGCATGGGGGTGTGGTCATGGACTGTCTGCAACAAACCCCAAAAAAGCATTCCTCCATAAAACCATGTAATGCCTATGAAAGGGAAAACAAATACACCTGGACTTTACTGTTTGTTGCTTATGAAAATATATGTTTAACAATATCCTGCAAAGTAGTATGAATGTGGGAGGAGAGATTCCTCTCCCTGGGAATGGCAGTTTTGAAAGAAATTGTGCTATTGTCTTCAGAGATTAGGAAGCTCCAGCAATCTTGGAAGAAAGAAAACATAGTGCTGGGGTCCCTGGGAAGCAACATTCTGGTGATGAGGTGGTGATATGCAATAAAGCCCTCACGCACAAACACTTGGAACAATTGCAGAGTTCCTAAGGCCTCCTACTCTCAAGTGCAGATGGGGAGCAAGGAGGGCCATTTCTGATAGGAACCAGCCAAGGCTGCAGCCCTTCTGTATCTGTTCCTTCAGATTCCCCAAAGGAGATGCAATGGACAAAGTCCAATTGCAACTGGCCCGTGAGATGTGGCTCAAAAAACCTTTCTTCCTTCTCTGTGCCCTGTGTAAAGTCTGCTCATCCTTGACCTAGTTCCAACATCAGATTTCCATGGTAAAACTCTCCTTGATCTTCCTCCCACCCTCCAACAGAATTCAAAGAGCCTACCTGTGTGCTTCTCTTAAGTGAGCTGTGTGCTGCTAGCTTAGCAACCGGACCTGGTGGGTCACAGATGCGCCTCCTTCCTTGCTAGGTTTCCAGCTCTGAGAAGATGGGCTGCACCCTCTTCATTTGGCTTCCTTCCCTTGGTCCCTTACACCTAGAAGGAATATAATAAATGTTTGTTGGGTTGAAATACATATGGGAATTTAGCAAATCAAGAATGATTTTGGAACTTCAATTTCTTGGCTAATTAGACATAAAATTGGGAAAGAGGCTGAATGACAAATATTAAACTCTGAATCCTCTTCAAAATGTATAATAATGTGTGGAGCAGCAGAAATCTTTATTCTCTTTCTCTGAAAATATAATTATAGAGCTAGAAATGACTAGAAGAATCATTTGCTCCATTCTCCTCTGCCTCCAGGTAGGTTATATTAAATTATCTCAGACAGATGAAAATCTATTCTTCTTTTTTTATTTCAAAAAATGAGATTGTAATTCTACCATTCTAATATTAAAAAGGTCTCAGAGAAGCACATTGCCCTGACTTCCTCTCTAAGGCCAGCATGGCACATTTTAAGTTGGGATGGATCTAGCAGGATAAGATTGCTTTTGTTATAATTTTACAAATTACATAGATACATTTTTATATGACATAAATATAATATATATATAATATGAAATATATTTATGTTTATGTACATGTGCATGTGTATGTGTGTGTGTGTGTGTGTGTGTGTGCGTGTGTGTGTGTGTAAAAAGAGTGAGGGAGAGAGAGAGAAAGGGTGTATTTAAATTTGAATTTTTGAGATGATTAAGAAGAGGTTGTTTTTTTTTACCTAAAGTATCAAACTCTTAGAATTTTTAGTGCTGCCTGACAAAACCAGGCTTTAGATGTGAAAACATGCTGACAAAAGAACTGAATAAGAAGGCTTAAATATACATATAGTTCTCACTTCCAAGTCACTCTTCCCTGTGCCTGAAATTCTAAGATGTGGGTGAGTATATATTTATTCTTTTTCTGTTTTCATAAGAATTTTAGATCTGAATTTGCAAGTATTAGTAATCATTCCTATTAATAGTTAGAAGAAAAGACCTGGGACTTGGAAGGCAAAGAGAATGGAGGACTATGGATCGAGGTTGTTGCAAGAAACCTCAAGAGAGTCAGGGACCTGAGGAAAAGCCAGAGGCTATCCTGCACCTATGGGTGTAGGAGCAAGTTCTCAGTGTCTCTTCCATGTCATTATTCTGGGACTACAGTCATATTTCAAGAATGGATTTTCCTAACTTGAAGTGAAATAGAAATCAGAGATGTATTGGATATTTGGAGAGAGAACCAACAAGAAAAACAAAATGGTTATTAGGATAAAATGCAACATGATAAAGTTAAAAGACTTCAGTTTCCAGGTCAACTGAATTCAGATATCAGTTCTGCCATTTTTCTGTGACTTGTACAAGTCTCTTGAAACCTTTCTTTCCTCATCCTTAGAATGGGAACAATGGTATCTTTCTTACAAGTTCTTTGAAGATTGAATAAAATTGTTAGATCTGGAATATAACATGCTCGATTAAAAGTAGTTATTACTACATAATTTGTAGCAAAGAAAAACATATTTATCTTATTAAAATTAAGGGGAGGTCAATTCTAAATAGACAAATACTAAGTAAGCTAAATGTAGACTCATTACTGACTTACAGTATATAAATAGCATTGATATTTATTGTGTATTTCATTGTGATATTTCAGTAAATGTAAAAAATTAAATGAAAAGCTCCTCTTAACTCTAATTGCAACTTTCATTTCTCTAGAAAGTCTTATTTTCCTCAAATGTGACTTGTGGAGTGAGATATAGTCAATGCAGTGATACCCACCCAGATCTACCTTTGAAAGATCAAGAACCCATCCCCCCAGCTGCAAGGCATGAGGGCAGCTAAGGGCACTCACTTGAGTCCCTTCTCAGACAAGATAACCTAGGATCACCCTCCTTCCCAGGCAGCCCACCTCTAGTGCTACCTGATGTCAGGTTACAAAGACCAGGCTGGCCCCTTGCCTCCCACTGGGACAACCCTAAAGGGTTCCTTCTATGTGGGGCAGCAGAGGCGCTGGCCATGACTGACTGCATCAGGATCGATTCTCCCTCTGCCCCACCTGCTTCCTCTGTTCACATTGGGCATGAGCCTGAGAGCGCTAACCAACCTCCATCTCACAACCTGTTTCCCAGGATCCAATCTGCAACAGAAGGTTTCAGGGAAACATGTATTGCCATGGAAGAAGGACCATCAGGTCTTGGAGAGAAAGAAGAATTTGAGGGAGCGATGGGTACCCAGCATGCTCCCTGGGTCAGGGATGATGACAGAAAATGTGAAGAGTAGGGCGTGGTGGCGCACACTTGTAATCCCAGTACTTGGAAGGCTGAGACAGGAGGATCGCAGGTTCACGGCCAGCCTCAGCTACTTAGTGAGGCCCTCCACAACTTAGTGAGACCCTGTTTCAAAATAAAGAATAAAAAACAGGGCTGGGGAATGTAGCTCAGAGGTAGAATGCCCCAGGATTCAATCCCCAGTACTGGAAAAAAAAAAAGAAAATGTTGTGAAGGACCCAGAAGTGGGCCTGGAGGTAAGTGGCAAGGGATTGAATGCACGTGGGAGATCCCACACCATAAGAGAGAACCCACAAAATATGATGAGTCCATAGCAGAAACCAACTGAAAGAGCAGAGGCCCAGGGTCACCTCTACCTCGCACAGCTCTGTGGGGATGAAATACTGGTTTTGCTGGGCCACCACTATCCTAATACCTTAAATAACAAAAGGGTTTTTTTTTTTCTTTAGAAGTTTGTCTTCAACTCTAAAGTAGAAATCAAAGAGAAGATGGAATTTATCTAACTGAAATTGTCTTTACAGCCTTTTCCCCCTGGGCCAAAGCAATTCTACAACAATACCTAGATTCCCTTCAGCTTTCTCTTCTCCAGACAAGAAATAGAAACTGTGTTTTGACCTCTACAGCATGTCAAACTACTCTTTTTATTCCAAACTTTTACATTATAGCACAGGGTTATAAGGAGTTTATAAATGCTGCAAACTCTGGCTTACGGCTTAACGAGTGTAAGTGTGTTGTGCCACCGATTCTGTGCTATTTAAAAGGGTAGATTTTATACTTTACTGTAAAAATACTTGCCAGGTGTGCTGTAAACAGGAGTGTTTGAGAGTTTTCTGGCCGGGCCTTCGTAATTTGGGGTTTATTGAGGATTTTATGATTTCTTACTAATAGTAGCGTAGTGTTTCTTGTTGTGCTTCTAGGTACTGGTGAGTTGGGTAAAGCCTGGTTACTTCCCCTGAAGTGGACAACCAGGGCCCACCTGGAGTCCAAGAGGTCCTCCTGTGAATGATTTGAATGAAAGCTTTTGTTCCCCCTTCGCAGGAGGTGGGACATGTTTTTCTTTCTTCTCCTCACCCCAGCATAAGGGCTTTTAAAGTTATTAAGAAATCATCAGCATGTGCATTATTCAACAGCTGTGCTGGATCACTCTCCCATCAATTAATGTCACTAGAGGGAGTTTTGGAAGCCAGTAGAGGTAGGGGAGGGAGAAGAAGGAGTCTTCTTGGAACCACTTCTGTCTGGGGCCAAGAGGGAAGATCAGAGCCACCATGCAGGCCATCTCCTTTCCGTCCTTCCATGGTCTGTGCTGGAGCTCCCAGGACTCCTCAGCCTGAAGCCTGGAGCAGGGTGCCACTGGCCGGTGCTCCATCCCAGGCTCTCCCAGCCTGGACCTCGTCTCCACCTTGCTCCTTGCACCAGCCACAGTCTTGGAAGGGAGCAGAAGATATAGCCAGTCATCCAAGGGCAAGTCCATATGTACTGAAACATGGCAGAATGTGTGGATTAGTTTGCTAGGACTGCTATAACAAAATACCACATGCAGGGTAGCTTGAATAACAGAAATCTATCTCACACTTCTAGATGCCAGAAGATCCAAATCAAGATGTCAGCAGGACCTGGCTCCCTCTGAGGGGCTCGGAAGGATCTGTCCAGGCTTTGCCCCTGGCTTCTGGTGGCCTTGGCTGGGAGATGGCTTCTTCCTGATTCTCTTTGTATTACTTTCTCTTTCTCTGTCCAAATTTCCCCCTTTTCATTAGGATATCAGTCAACCTAGATTAAGATTTATACCAATGACCTAATTTTAACTTGATTGCCCCTGTAAAGACCATTTTCTTCAGATAAGGTCACAGCATGAGGCACTGGCGTTTAGGACTTCTAACATCTTTTTAAGGGGTCACAGCCCAACACAATTCATAGTGGCATGCAATGTTCTGGTTCTAATCACTGAATAGTTGGAGAAATTCCTTTCAAACTTAGGGAGTAGTGGGGACACAAAAGGGACTCCAATGAAAACGGAGAACCCTCAGTGGTACAAGGGAAGGGGTACAAGGGAAGGGGAAGGGGAAGAAAGAAGTGAATCTATGGAATTACTGTCATAAACAATGTGTATATATGAGATTATACCAACATCATTCTCAGTGCTACATGTGGGGGGGGAGGTGGGGGGGAGGGACACCAAGAGCTGTGTGCATGTATGTTAACACCAAACATACTCATTGTGATGTGAGACTACAATGCACCAATAAAAACATAAAAAATTGAAATAAATAAAGAAGAGTCTTTAAAGAAAGCCTAACAGGATGATTATATGAGCCCCAAGTGTACAGCTCCGAAGCCAGACAAAACTGCCTGCAAATTGCATTTCCACCAGTTGCTGGTGAGGCCACCTCTCTGGGCCTCATCTTCCTCACCTGAAAACTGGGGTGAATAATGGTTTACATTTACATAGCGTCATTGTGAAGGAGAAGTCAGACCACTTAAGTAAAACATTGAGTATTACAGTCTGAGCACATGTGCTAGGTTCAATAAACATATTCACTGTTTTCAGATATCTAGATGTCTCCCTCCCTATATAAAGAAAGCACTTCTCAGAGCACAGCCTGTGGGTGTGAGTTAAGGCACTGGCTAAAACCCCAAAGAGTGATGTGGGCATGCATCCTTGTTTCCTCTGAGGCACTGCAAACCAAGACAAGCAAATTGAGATTTGAAGTTTATCTTCCAGGCAATCTAGAAGTCTATTATTTCCAGGTTCTTCCAAACTTGTATTTTCCAAAGAGACAGATCTTTTTCTTTTCCTTTAAATACAAAGAGAAGAATAAGAAGGAGAAAAAGTCACTGGCTGAGTCAATAGACTCTCTGGGTCATGGAAGCAAATTACAAAGCTAATAACAATGGATTTGAGAAATTGTTAATGTAATCAGATTTTGAACAAGCTTTGGAAATGGCCCCTATTTCACAGGACCAAGGGTATTTTTCTAAACTGTTCATCGCTTTCAACAACCCCATTATAAAACCAACTAAAAGTGAGAAAAGCAAATTCAGCAGCAACCTATCTTGTCAGGACAATGAAACCTTCCTCACTGGGAAGCCATGTTCAGAGAAATATTCAATACCGAGTAATCCTATTTGAATTTTGTCACTCATAAAAGCGTAGAAAGAAAACTTGTGCAAGAAATTGCAGTAGGAAGGGGGATGGAGTATGTGGAAGAGGCACACAGAATACTTTCTACCTAGGTAAAGAGAAAAGATTTCTGGGCTTTTTCATTGTAGGAAATAAAAGTTATGAGGCCCACAACTTTACTTCTTAATGTATATACTTAAACTTCTTATAATAAAATGTCACCAAAAACCAATGACACTTGCCCAGCCAGCAAATGAGACACTGAAGTATAAACTTCTCCAAGGATTTTCCTAACACATAGTAGCTATTCAATTATTGCCACGCTTTAATTTTTTTTCATATGCAAAGTGATCCATATATCTTAGTTACCCTGAACAATCCCTGTTTATACCGTTTGCCTTGACAAAAATATGTATAATGTCTATTTTCACTCTCAGAAATGTTCAGGTTTGGACCATAAATTATGTAGTCCACTCTATTGATATGCAACCTAGTCTTAGGTTTTTGGGGGGTTTTGTTTTGTTTTTGTTGTCATTTGTTCTATTTTGTAAATAACACCTAAAATTGACTTTGGGATTTTAGTTTCTCTTGAGACTTATTTGCTTTGATATTAGCCATAAGTATTTTTTTCTTATGTGATGTTAGACTTATTTATATAGGGTGTGTTTCCCTTCTTTTTTAAATAAGCTAATTTCTTCTGAGTAGATCTATCGATTGACAAATATTTATTGTGTCTACTATGTGTAAAACAGCTTAGGCGATATTCTGAAACAGCACAGGCAATATTCTGGAACATACTAGAAAGCTCTTATTTGATTAAAAATATATTCTTTCTATGCTTACTAAGTCACTTTTAAAGCCTTTCTGATTTGGAAATATATAAAAATTGGAATGAAAATAAGGCAGTCTTCCAGGCTGGGCATTTGGAGACCTGGGTTCTCTGCCCAGCTGCTAATTAGCCATGAGGAAGGCCTTCTCCCCTCACCGGATCCTAGTTTCCTCATCCATAAAATGAGAGCATCACATGCAATAACCTCTGAGGCTCTTTTCGGCTCTAAAATTCTATGATCTGATGAACCATCTCTTTTCAATTGATTAAAATGAGCGCTAAGAGATTTCCTAAAGTAAACAAGCCAGGCATGATTCCAATTTGTTTTGTTTTCCCATTTTTCTTTTCATTCAATTTTCCATCTCAGAGCATTTGGGGGAATGCAAAGTAAATATTTCCAAATTGTCATTTAGAAAGGACACCTGAAATCTCCTCCACTTGGAATGCCTTGCGCATGGCCCTTTTTAAGTCAGAAAGTTTGAAAGCAAACGGCATCTGCACAAAAAGTTGACTTAACTTTTGGCAAATGCATCCAGCCATCTCTTTCGGTGTTTTACAAGTTTGTTATCTTATAAATTATAATTTGGAAGGATAAGAAAGCAAAGGGGGATTGATGGAAAAGTAAGCCATAATATTTCCACCACCAACCAAGGGACGTGTCAGCCCAACCAGATTAAAGTTACCGGTGAACCAGCTCCTCCTGGATACTCAGTCCCTCAGCACCAAATGACCTCATTTGTTGGCTCAGTGGTTTAAAAGAAGTGTTCTATTTCCCATGGTTGTGCTTCATATGCTCTAATCCGTAGGGATTACTGTGGCAGAATGTTCCAACCCAGAGTAGCTTTCTGGCACAAGTAATTTTCATCAGAGCAAAACTCATAGTCAATTTATAACCAACAAAGATATTAAAATCTTAAAGTTAAATAAAGTTAAATGGCAGGAATCAAATTCAATGATCTCAGGACCTAGTTTCTTTTTTAAAAAAATATATTTTTGAAAGTATTTTAACACCATTAAAAAAAAACACCCTACAACTCAAACATGGTGGAATCAAAAGTGAATTTGCTTTTTTATTTTATGTACAGCCGGTGGCCAGTGTCTTTATCTTGGTAGGGAGAGGGGCAGGTGGAGGATAAAATAGGAGTTAAGATAAAAGAATGATCTCAGTGTGGAATTTTTACATAAATAGGAGGAAGTGGATGGCAGAATTGAAAATCTATATGACCCACAGGAAGCAGGTGTGGGAATACAGAGAGCTGCAGCTTACCTTCTATGAAGCAAAAGACTCACTAGAAATGGTTCCTTAGCTTTCCTTCTAATATCAGGTTTGGAATTCAGGGCTCTCTCGAGAGTACTATGATGTGTCTACTATCTGTCAAGTAGAACTGGCTCTATAATTTAAGGGGGCCAGAGTGAAATGAAAGCACAAGGCCCCTTGCTCAATCATTATGAAGAATTTGAAGATGGTAACAGCAGAACATTAAAGAGCAAGGTTCTGTGCAAGCGCGCCCATCACACTGCCCAAAGCTGGCTCTGGTGCCAGGTGTATCCACAACACATCAGCTTCCGTCCTTGACTGAACTGTACGACCCTGAAGATTTGCAGTACTACCAGGGCTTTACAGATGAGGACACTGACTCTCTGAAAGGTATTTCACTCCAGCTTCTATCAGCTAAGTTGAGTTCAGATCTCCCACCAACAGGTCTAGTGCTTTCTACCGCAGTTAGCCACTCTACAATATACAGAAGGCAGTAAAACAATATCATACCTGGACTTCAGTTCTCCAAAGAAAAGCTGAACTTCAACTAGTTAGTCTCCTAAATATGCCCTACCTGTTCTATTTGTGCTTTGCTAAGTTTTTTCTAGATTAGTATTAGCTAAGTGAATAAGTAGATGAACATGGCATTCGTTACAATAATAATATACCTCAGTAAATTGTTTTAACATTTTTAAGGCACATGCTTCAGGTTTTCTAAGGGATGTTTATGGGTGTCTTAAATTATACCTCTGATTTAGAAATCCCTAGCAATTGTGAACAAGGCAAGAGAAATATATCTGCTAACATTCATTCAAAACCATTAAATCAGCGCTATGCCAGGTACTTGAAGTACACACACACACACACACACACACACACACACACACACACACACACAAATGACAAATGCAAATACATAATGAAGTTCTTTCCCTTAAATGCCTTACCACCTAAAAGGACCCACAGGAAAACTACAAAAACGTATGATGAACACAAAATTGGGGTGTGGACAAGGCTCAGCATGGAACCAGAGAAGTAAATCAGAGGAGACTTGGGAAAAGTTTCCAAAGAATAGGATGCTGTTTGAAGGTGAGTAAAAGGTATTTAGATAAAACTGTGGGAGAAAATTTCAGAAGTAGAAACAATGTTTGCAAAGGTCCATAAATTAAGTGGCCAGGTCTAGAGGAAGGTTGCATGTGTGGAGTGGTAGGAAGTAAAAATGAAGAAGATGAGAGCAAACTGTTGAGGGACCTTGTGTACAAAGCCCAGGACTACTGCTTTATCCTAAGAGCTTTGTGCAATCATTGTGAGAACCAAATGGCATTCCTGTGACAAAAGACAGGACTCTCAAGGAGGAAAGACTTAGAAATGGAAATCCTAGCTTCATAGTTAAAAGCTGGCCCCAACTTTCCCAGTCCCATTCATTCTCAGTTCTCTATAATAATTATTCCGCAGATGACCCAGGGTTCCTTAGAATGAGGAGGGACAGGCTTCATGGAATTCTTATAAGAATTGATTTCATGTGTGATTGCCCACCCACAACCCAGCCCCACCAGCCTTACCACACAGTTACAGGCATTCACTTTGCCTCTTTCAATTGACCCAGGATCTTCTGGTCTTGATCCCGTCCCTCTGGAGCCAGAGGACCTTCTGTGGCAGTTCTGTGGCTTAATGAATCTCTAAGTCACCATCTATGCAGTCCGTCAATCTAAGTCCCGCCAGTTTTTCACCCATTCTCTATTTCTCAACCCTTAGCCCCTTCTATCTTTCTGCTGCTGCCCTAGTTCAAGGCTTTGTCTTGGAAGACTGCACCAGCCTCTGGGCTGATCTCTAGCCTTAGTCTTTTTATGCTCAAAATCATCCTGCACACAGCTTCTCAAACAACATATATAAAGCACAAATCTGACTAGTTCCCATCCCTGTTTAACAGCCTCCCCATCCACTACTTGACAAAGTACAAGCTCATTGGTATAGCATTGAAAGCCATTTATAACTAGCCCTAGCCTATCCCCTCTGGCCTGACATCTTCCCTCATCAACCACCTCCCTCTGCAATTTTGCAACTTAGATCTGCTTGTGACTCCTGCTTGCACAAGTCACATGCACATGCATTTCTTATCTATTCCCTCCACCTAGAAGTCCCTCTTTGCATTCTTTTCTGGCTGATTCTGACTCATTCTTAGAGTTGGTTCATTTCCACCTCCTCCATAAAACCACCCTTTGCTACCCCACCCTATGATAGATGCCTTCCTCTATGCTCCCCCAACCCCCAAAATGCTCTTCATGTGGATCTTCCAAAATTGCATCATCATTATTATTATGTGTTTATATTTCCTCTAAACTATGAGTTGAGGATTCTAATCACATCTCATTTATCTCAAGGGTCTAACAGAGTGCCTATACCCACTATGTGCAAGTGAGTATATACCATGGCCTTCTAAGTTGGGGTCCCAAGATGGAAAGGAAGAAATTATGGAACATAGGTAGAAATAAATGTGAAATAGTCATAAGGTCATAGAAGAGGTAACTTCATTTTTTCCCTACTGTTTTAGAAGTAGAACACTTCTTAATTACTAAATATATTCTAGAGACATCCATGGAGAACGAAAAGGTGGTGATTCCTTGCTCTGCCTTAGATTTCCTACAGAACAGGATTTCAAAATGATGATCACCCCTTCAGGAAAGCCTAAAAGTATTAGGAGCTCTCCAACTCCCCAACAAGATAGGCCATGTGAGTCAACTTTATTAAGACAAAATTGACGAGGTATCAGCAGCCCTAATGCTTTTTCCTTTCTGTCCTTTACTGAGTTGTTAAAAGGCAGCCATCCATTCTGAGATGGTAAGGAAGTCTCACTTGAGGTAGCAAGACACCCATAAGGGGAAAGCCCTTCCTTCCTTCCTTCTTTCCTTCTTTCCTTCCTTCCTTCCTTCCTTCCTTCCTTCCTTCCTTCCTTTCTTTTTTCTTTCTTTCATTCTGGAATATAGCTCAGGACTAATTTGAAGACGAGAAATGATTCCAGTGCCTTGTAAATTGCGATCCACATTGCAACTCGTAGCAGCCACAGTTCCTCACAGTTAGAAGTCAATTAAGGGAGGCCCAGGATTAAGACATCATGGAGACTGAATTATCTCATGCCAGCAGGAAAGAGTCTCGTTTCTTCAGTTCAGGTTCATGGTCTTTGGAGCAGAAGTGGTTTCCAAGAGGAAAGAAAATGCAGGTAATGGTGGTCTGTTGCTTTTTGCAAGACAAAGGAATAACGAAGATTCAAAACTGAGTATATAACCAGCCCTTCAATATTCCTTAACTAATGAATTTATTTTTAAATATATATTGGGTACAAATTTCAGTTCTGTCAGTTCATTGGGAACAGCTCAAAATACCAAAACATGGAATAAACCACAACATCCTACGGTTCCACCATATGTTTTATTTTCTTTCCCTGTTTATGGGATAAAATAGGTGAAATAAAAGTAAAAGTTTAATTACAAGAAATAAAGTGTCAGCCGTGAAGTTCACAGCCAGTTGCTGTACTCGGAGTCATGGAGCATGTTCCTATGATCTGATTGTAGGTTTTTGATTGTGCAATAAAATAATTCCAACAATAAAAACCATTAGTATGCAGGTGTTCTACAATTTTCTCAGGGAGCTTGCAGGAGCTGGCAAGCATTTGATAAATGCACTCCCAAACCCCAAGCTTCTGTGCAGAGGCGTGTGGCTTCTCCCAGAAAAGGCTTTCACACACCTGCAGTAATCAAGCAGGAACATAATGGGAGGCCGGGGGATTGATGGGACACACACCTTCCTTTCTTTAGGTTAATGTTGAAGTATTAATGAGGCCTTGTGCATAGAAAGGCAGTACTGTCTTTTGCTAACTTTGCCCGCCCACATTTTTAGTAACTATCACTTTAGAGAGTTCTGTGTGATTCCTCAAATAAGCATAAAGGCAACAAACCACATTCTAAATTGTTGCAAAATTAAAAATTATAACCAGGCCTTTAAAATAACTCTATGGCCATTATAGTGAGGAGATGATTAAGGCATTTGATCAACAAATATTTACTATGCAAGTCTGAATGATGTGCTCTTTTGTACTAGACTTGAAAATAAAGAGGATGGGAATATATATCTAAAGCCTTTCACTGGACTCTCCAGGCCAGCAGAATCCCTTTAGAGGGAGCATTTATGCATCGCTCATATTTAAAGGACATTGAAACAGAGCTGTCTGTGGGCGTGGAGGCAGAAGCCCTCAGCCCAGCTGCAGACACCTGTTGCTCTAAGGTGTAAAGGGCCTATGAACCTGCTCCCTGAACTCCAGCAATCCCTAATATATACGATATGCATTGTATACACCATATAAGAGTTTGATGAGGCCACTATTACATTCCCAGTTTTTAAATGTTAGCAGAGTATTTCTTTCCCTTCATCTGGTTAGTCAGCCTACTTGAGTCCCCTATCTCCACAGCCTGTTAACACAGGAAATAGGGGAAATCAATCCCCAGGAAGTCCTCACCCATCAGCTCACTTTTTCAGCATCTCTTGAGGGTCCCCTCCCAGAATCAATAAGAGAGAGATGGAGGGATGTCTCTTACATCAGAGCTTGAATAACACTTGTGAAGGAGAGTTAGAAAGTGGGTTTGAAGCCAGATGTAATGGTACACCAC
>PVJS01020056.1:0-33036 GCA_004027185.1 Glis glis | reverse complement strand
GAGGCCCTCCGCAACTTCGTGAGACCCAATTTCAAAATAAAGTATAAAAAAATAGGGCCGGAGGTGTAGCGCGGAGGTAGAACACCCCTGGGTTCAATCCCCGGTACCGCAAAAAAAAAAAAAGATGAATACAAAAGCCTAAGTAATATATAGCTCAAAAGGGTAAGATAAGTTGTAACATGGGGATAATCAATGCCAAGCACAGATACACTGGGAATACCCACATAACTAAAATTAAAGTAAAATAGAACCCAGAAAATACAAATTTAAAGAAAATGAATGAAAGGAGGAAATGAAATTAAAATTGCTATAAACAAATATGCTAATGGTTTGGTAGATCACAGAAGAATATTATTCTCCTAAACTCCTACTGAGACCATTTGGTTGCATCTCAAAATCACAAAATCTAGACTGGTGGGATATTTACTCATTGAGGCAGGTTGCAAGTGGCAGGGCAGACAGGGTTAGTTTGCCCATGATAAGCTCATATTTGGACAGGGTAGGGGGTAAAAATGAAACTTCCTGTTGGGCTGGGGTTTTATTCATTTTATGACAATACTACAGTTCATCGCTTACTCTCGTTTAATATCCTGTGTACCATCCTTCCATGTGTCTTTGGCATTCATGCCTTCCAGTTATCTTGTCTCCATTGAATATTTATATTTTGACTTTTTTTAATCAAGCATTGACTTTTATTATCTTTACTGAATCTAATTTTCTAATGGTACTTATATTTCACTATGTGAAATGGCTGAGTACTATTTGTCCTTGCTAAGTTTCACATCTCCTTCCCATTTTCTATGTTCATATTTTATATTATATAACTTTGTCCCAGGAATTCAAATGTACTTGGTAATGCTTTTCTTTTCATGAACTCTCGCCAAGTCCCATGGGATTGAGGTTTACTTGTTCATGGGACTAAATAATAATGTGAAAAATTATTCCTCATTGTGCAATATAAGTAGTGCTTGTATCAATCAATACGCCAAACATGATTAGAATTAAATAAAATCTGACAGTTGTAGTTTTTTAATTAACTTTCCTGATTAAGCCATACAACATAAACATTTGCTGATAGCTTTGACTGTGTTTTGTTGTTGTTGTTGTATGGAAGAAAAAGTTAAAAATACACATGAAGTCTCTTTAAAAATAAAAAATAATTTCAGGCATATTCACAATAATATATTTTTCAATAAAGTTTTTGCATCCATATAAAAGCTCTTATCATTATTCAGTTATCTAGATATAAGATATCAAAGTATCAGATTTATATCACACTATTCATAATCATTTATGTTTAACTGAAAGTGGTAGATTTCAGGTTCCCTAAACTCTCAATTCTGGATCAGAAAGAATAAAGAAGAATCAACAACTAAGCAAAACCATATTAGAATTGGTATTACAAGATGAAAATTCAAGCAGGGTGTGGTGGTGCACCCTTGTTAACCCTGTACTTGGGAGGCTGAGACGGGAGGATCCAGGTTCGCAGCCAGCCTCAGCTACTTCGTGAGGCCCTATACAACTTAATGAGACCCTGTTTCAAAATAAAAAAATAAAAAATAGGGCTGGGGGTGTAGCTGGGAGGTAGAATGCCCCTGGGTTCAATCCCCAGTACCACAAAAGAAAATCCAAATACATTTAACAGAATCTATTTCTCCCTTGAACTTTATATCTGACCCAACAATCAGTACACAGCTCAACAGCAATCTGTTCAAACCAGAAGACAATGAGCCCAAAACTTGCATCAAGAATATGTTTTTCCAGCCGGGCATGGTGGCGCACGCTTGTAATCCCAGTACTTTGGGAGGCGGAGACCGGAGGATCCGGGTTCACGGCCAGCCTCAACATGCACTCTCTCTGTCTCTCTCTCTCTCTCTCTCTCTCTCTCGCTGTCTCTCTCTCTCTCCTTCTAATTAGTGAGGCCCTCCGCAACTTCATGAGACACGGTTTCAAAATAAAGTATAAAACAAAATAGGGCCGGGGGTGTAGGGCGGAGGTAAAACGCCCCTGGGTTCAAGCCCCGGTACCACAAAAAAAAAAAAAAAGAATATGTTTTTCCTTGTCTGCAAACTCTTTCTAATTTATGAGATTAAGAAAAATCTTCAGATATAGCCATGATTAAGAAATCAGGCATTGCAGAAAATCCAGTCTGTATTTTATTTTTCCTAGTGTGTGATTTTAGATTATTTTTCACTCTCTCTAAAGTTTGGTGCTCACATATTTATTATAATAATGCATAATAGATACAAGCTTTGAGAAAATATACAATGAAACCTATCAAAACACTACCTGATACAATGAGAGCATGTAATACTAGCAGTTAGTATTATAAGGTATACTATACTGATACTGTAAAGCACTTGAAGATATTAGCTAAAATAATGCATATGTAGTATATAGGTAGTTAAGGTGTATTTTATATGCAGAATTTCCATAAACTATAACTACAATGATTTTATGATACTTTACAGAACATTCACATACACACATGCACACACACACACACACTCATACACGCACACACATAGCCCATGGAAGTTCTACTAGCAAAAGTTTCAAAGAATTATATATAATACTGAAGTTTGAAAAACTATTCATGTACATATGTGAAAATACCAATGTCAATCTCAGTACTCTGTATGGGGAAGAGGGGAGTTGGGAGGCAGCCGCGGGGTGGGGGCAGGGAGCCCACCAAGTGCTATGTGCATATATGTCACTGTCAACATGATTTACATTATGATGTGAGAATATAATGCACCAATAAAAGCATATAAAATAGCTATTCAAAAACATTTTGGTGTCTTACTTGTGAAGGTCTCCATTGCTTCAAAGAGTGGAAAACTCATGGAGAGGTGACAACACAGGAAAATGTATCCTTTCCACTGCAGTTAAATATAATTCTCTAAAAGGTGTGAAAAACACACAAAAAAGTATCTTCAAAAACTTTGAGAGCCGGGCGTGGTGGCGCACGCTTGTAATCCCAGTACTTTGGGAAGCGGAGACCGGAGGATCCGGGTTCGTGGCCAGCCTCAGCTCTTTCTCTCTCTCTCTCTCTCTCTCTGTCTCTCTGTCTCTCTCTCTCTCTCTACTTAGTGAGGCCCTCCGCAACTTTGTGAGACCCGGTTTCAAAATAAAGTATAAAAAATAGGGCCGGGGGTGTAGCGCAGAGGTAGAACGCCCCTGCGTTCAATCCCCAGTACCGCAAAAAAAAAAAAAAAAAAAAAAAAACTTTGGTAGTTATAACTGCCTCCTGGTGATAAAAACAATATATTTTTATTAATCTACAAGAAAAGATACATTGATTCTAGGAATGAGATACACATATCTTCCTTTAAATTCAGAGAATCTTTTTCCTTTAGGATCTGAAAAGAAATCCTAAAAAATATTCTTTGCCTCTGTAACTATGAACCTTTTAATGACTCTAGTGTTTTTATTGTTCCAACTTCTCATCTCAAGTCAATATGGGTTGTTTCATTCAAGTCTTGTTTGCAGGGCTTCTGGGGCAGACTGTAGCAAGTAAGCATGTTTCCATTTTTGCTGAAGAATAAAGTTAAAAAGGTAGAAAAATTGTTCTAGGATTGGTCTAATACTAAGGAACTTTACTTTTAGGTATTTTTGCTTGATTTAAACAAGTTATATGAAAGAAAATGAAACTATATTCACAAACCACCCAGCAGGATGCCCTATGTTTTGTGAGTTTCTTTCCTCCTCAGATGAAACAAAAGAATTCAGGTTACAAGTAGATTAAACATTTGGAAATGTTAATCAGTCATTATGTTTTGTTTCTGAGCCTTCTCTTTGGAAGTTACAAGCTGTGAACAAGAAGAGAGTATGAATAGACAGAAAAAGAGTGGTTATTTATGATTTGGGGTTATTTATTTGGGATATTTCTGATATAAAAATAAATACAAGTGAAAAGCTCCCGATGAAGAGATATTTCTTTGGTAGTTTGGAAAGGAACTGAAGACATGATAGTAAAAATAAGAATATGGGTTTATTCTTTAGGTGGATGAGAAAGAGGTTAAAGGCAGAGAATATTCATTAAAGAAAAGATGCAATGTTTCTACACAACAGGGCAATTTAACAGAGTGCTGATAATGGTCAAGGGTATTCAGATATCTTAAGAACTGAAAAATGCTCTACGAATACATTTTGTGAGTTTTATGTGTATTGCTTGTGGTTTCAAGTGCCTTTTTTATAATAAAAGATTAAAGAGCATCTTGAGATCACAGCTTCAATAGATGGCCAGTGGGCAAACAACCCTTGAGAAAGTTCTTATAAAGATAGAAGTAAGGTATCTTCTAATTATCTACTTCAGTTATTTCCAAGGCACATTAGGACAGAAACATGCACATACTAAAATGTCCTATATACACTAATTTTTTCAAATGGAAAGTGTCACTTGTATAGTGTACCTAGATAACTGAAAAGAATCATTATAGTGTGCCTTATACTTCAAAGCTTTATTAAAACATGTAAAAATGAAACATGCAAAGATATAATTTTCTAGTTTTTGCAGTATCGTTGAGAACCAGATGACAAATAGTCATAGTCATTTCTCTATCAGTATAAAATATCCTCTATTACAAATATTAACAATTTGTCCATTAGTCATAACAGCAGTATTCTCATTTGAAGTGATCAATTACTAATATTTTCAAAATTCAGAAACGCTGGGCATCCTCTAATTACTATGAAAATAATTACATCATGATGAAATACCATGCATAAGTATAAACTTAGCACATCATCCCAAAGAAATAATGCTTCTAAAGTAACTTAATATTTAAATATCAAGATAACAGGAAGACTTAAATATTGTTATATAAGTATTCCTCAGTATTTTTCACAAACATTAACTGACAACTTAAGGTTTCATTTAGAAATGTTCTATCAAACTAATAGGAAAGTATTCAAAGCAAAAGCATAAATTTGGCTAATATGGAATTTTTTATTAAATTAATAATAATGGAATTTACAAATTTGTACTTCACTGTTTGGAAATTTTTATTGAAATATATTACACTTGGGAAAATGCTTCTTTTACATTTTATTCTATCAAATATTTGAGAAATATCACTAATATTAACTAAAAAAGAACATATTTTGTTCATTTGGGCACTCACAGAGTACCACAGATAGCATTATAGAAACAAATGCTTGCGTGATTTCTGTATAATTCAAAGTATTTTCATCTAGTAAACATTTTTCTGGTGACTGTACACAGCAGATCCTGAACAGACACTGAAGAAAGACATAGTCCAAGCCCTCCAAAGCTGCCAGCTAATCAGTATTTATAAATTCAGATACTTATTTTAATACAATATAGTTTTAAGTCATGAAGCTTTTAAAGTCATGCCACTTCTCAGCTCAGGGTACATTTTTAATATGGTCTTTCCATTTTTTCTCATTGTCTATTCTTAGTCAATTCATTTGCAAGGTGGTTTCAGTTACTGTTTCTTTTAAGATGACTCTCTATCTGTCCAATCTTACTTTCTCTAAAATTAGGTAATACACATGTTGAAATAACCAGTGCCTGGGACTCATTTGGTTAATTCTCTCTTCCTATCCCTTCACCAAAGGCATTCTATCTCACTGAAACTTGTTTTGTGTGGTTCTACAACACTAAATATTTTATGTTATACCCTTATAAGAATGTTATGCATTTCAACACTAGATACAGTAATTAAACAGAGTAGAGTCTATATAAAGTTCTCTAAACTTGAACTTTTGTACACATGCCTGCTCACAAGAGGTGAAACTGGGCTGAAAGTCTCTCAGAAATTTTCTCCAACTATATTGTTGCTGAACCCTGAAGAGAGGGAACATCTGTACAGAGGGGTTAATGCATGTTTAGGAAGGACTGGACAATTAGCATAGATTTGATATTGCTTCTAGATGATATATTTAGGAACTTCTGGACAAAGATTAAGGTTTTCAAATGTTAGAGAAAATAAGAAAGAAAAGGGACTTCATAAAAATGAGGAGAGACACCAGTAGAAGAGTGGAATGGGAACAGGGAAAGGAGAAAATGAGGGGGAAAAGGAGGCTTAAGGAAGGAAACAGATCAAATGTTATTTTGATTTACGAAGGTCTTGCTACCAATCTCACTAGCATAAAGGAGGGAGAAGGAGGTTGAGCGGTGTGGTGTGGAGAAAAACACATCAAGTGATGTATGCATGTATTTCTGCATTATTTTGAATCTCACTGCAATGTATAGTTACATTATACTAATAAAATTCTAAAAAAGAATAAAAAAGTATGGCATAAAACATACTAGCATTTGGAAAACATATCAAACAAAATGTTAACTTTAATATTTGTTAAACTTGTTTTGAAAACTAAAGCTTTCCTAGTGATATGATAAATATAAAATTTAAGTAATAATCAATTTTTCTATTTTCATTTTATAGTTGGAAATATGTTCATGGAATTTCAACATTCATGCTGGGAATGTATTCAAATGTTTCTGGATTTTTAAAAAAATGAATTTTATATTACACTAAATTTACTTCAAACCAAATTCCTAAAACTGTAATTTGCTCTTCTGTGTAAGGACTTAGTTTCTTGGTGCATGAAATTATTGAAGCTAAGTATAAACCTCTGATTCCTACATGAGCCAGTTGCTGTTACAGAGAGCATGTACTTGGAGACAAAAATTTTTAATTTTGCTTAAAAATTAGCCTCAAGGAGCACTAGATTAAAAGTCAATGATGAACCTCCATCTATTCTAGGAAGAACAACTCAAAACACAAGTTGCATTGACAATGAAACTATAACAAAATATTCAAAAAGAGACACTTATTTTAATGTTATACAAAATGATATTTTTAATAATGGTTGTAACCAAACACATTGACTTCCTCACAGTGACTCCCAAGTCAAAAGAATGTGTAAAGCTGCCTAATGACTTAGGTATATAATTTTATAAATCTCGAAGAGTAAGACATAATCTTGTTTTCACCTGTCAGTTTGAATATAAGAGGGGATTTCAACTGGGCCATTCTTTCCTAAAATTTCAATATACTTCTAAAAGAAAGCTTTTAAAGTAATCATAAGATAGCCTTTTTTCACATAAATAAGATTTCAATGTAACATATTTTCTTAATCAAATGGGCATTATTCCAAATGCTTCAGTAAATTTTTGCAGTCCTACACTTTTAAATCAGATGTTATTCTGGCTCCAGTTTTCTGTTGTACATTCAAGTAATTTTGATAAGAATTATTTCCACTATTGTACTTCCTCAATATAGTGCAGTATGCTGAAGTATATATGGAAACTACTAACCTTTTTAAACCACACTTTGCCCTTTAATTGTGATGAATAATTCCTACAATTTGTTGCTTTTCAAAATTCAGTAGATAATAAATGCAAAAATTATTTAACCTAACACTTTTTTTAAGCAAACATTTCTTCAACACAATTCACCTTCCCTTCTTCCCAACAACATGAATTAACCTCAGCCAACAAAGCAGAGGACAAAAGCTGATAAGTGACAGAAGGTAAGGGGCTACTAGAAAAATAGATTATACAGAAGGTCCCCCCTTCCCCCAGGAATCCAAACCCCTGTCCCTGTCCCCAGGCTCCCCACTGGGCTTTGCCAAATGGAGAGTAAGAAAAGGCATGGGATAGGGCTGGGAACTGACAAAAGAAATTCCACAGAACAAAGGGGGAAAAGAGGCTGGCAGTGAAAAGAAGTGGAGGGTAGGGTGGGAACTTTGCTCCTAAATTGAATGCTGGAGAAAGTAATTTATTGGGTGATGTAATGGTATGTAGTTTCAATCATGTTAACCATTCCAGATCTCTCACTGAAGCTAAATTCTAGATGGTCTACAGAGGGAGAAATACGGAATGGAAGGAAAATTTAGAATTCCTCCTCCTTCCCCAGGAGAGTAGACATTTTATTACCCAGCTCTACTCTTTTTGCCCAGCCTGCCTCTCTAAACCAGCTTCCAATCCCTTTGCTAAAATTTGCACCAGTAAATGAAATTAGAATGGGGATGGTATGAGTCTTGCCCAAACCCTCCAGCCTCAGACGTGACAAAAAAGTTGAAGAATAGGAATGGGGAAAAAAAGAAGGAATGAAATAACAATCTCCCCTAATCCCCTACTCAAATTTGCACGCCAGGGCTGGACTGGGATAGGCAGACAGGGAAGGAAGGACAGGCCGCTGTTTTCATTATCAGGGGCCCATGCAGACCAGTTGGACAGACATAGTAGGTGAGAGAAAGCTGAGCTGGAGGCCAGGTGGGTTCTTTAGGCTCCTAGAGGGAAAGCAGGGAAGCAGGAAGCCACAATAACAAATAGAGGGAGGAGCCTTTGAATCCCCCAAATTTATGCCCCCTCCCCGTGCTGACCAGAGGGGCCCTGTGGGTGGCAGGCTGATCAAGGACAAAGCTTGATGCTGGTGCCCTTAGAAAGCACCCTGAAGAAGGGGTAGACGGGCTCGCCCAGGAAAGCAGCTGAGAAGGTATGCACGTGGGCTAGAGTCTCCACATTGTAGAAGCCCAGGCGTCCAGCTTCGTAGTCCAGGTACACACCAAAGCGCCGGGGTTTCTCATTTGGGCTCAACAATGTCTGCTGCATTGAACTCTGTGGTTGGTAGTGTTTGCCATCGGTGCCCACACACCACACTTCCCGCTGGAACAGGGGCTGCTGGGGCAGGTAGAGCCGGCGGCGGCAATGGGGATGGCCTGATGAGCTGGCATCCCCACTGCCCACAGAGGACTCCTTAGAGCCCACCTTTTCTTTATTATGGATTGATTCACGGATAACACCCACCGCCCAGCCCCGCCGCCCGACCACCTCTACCTCCCAGTAATGCCGGCCAGAGCAGAAGCTCTGGGTCCCCAGTACACAGCAGTCCGCGGAGAAGAGTTCCGGATGGTCAGCAACCTCCTGCCACAGTTTTGGCAGGCAGACACCCCGGCGGTCAGGGGACAGCATCAGGGACGGGTGGGCCGTGCCAGGATCCAGGGTCAGGTCCACCCTGGCAGCCTGAGAGAACATCCGGCTCATTTTCCTCACGATGGCATCTGTCAGAAAGTCATGGCGATAGGGTTCGCATGGGTCAGGGGACAAGATCTCTGGGGGCTGCAGCTGTATGTCTTCACACCTATTGAAAGTCTCCTTGAGGTCCTGAAGCAGCTGCAGGCCACCCTGTTGACTCCGCTCCTGGGCATCCTCCAGCAGGCGGCTCAGCTGGGCGGCCTGCTCCGTGAGGCGGTTGGCCACCGCTTCCACATGCAACAACTGAGCTTCACGCATCTCTCGGAGGTGCCGCTCCAGTCCTGCCTGCTCTTTGGCCAGAAATCCTATTAGCCGCCCGAACTCTGAAGCCACAGCTTCCAGCTCTGACTCCATCTGGTTCCTCAGTTCTGTCATCCGTCTTTCCTCCTTGGCCTTCATCTTCTGCACAGCCTCCAGGTGCTTCCTAAGTGGTTCCACGTACCCCTGCAATTTGTCTTTGTACTGCTGTACCACCTCCTCCAATGGCACCAAGCTGTGCTGTTTGTGGCTCCTAGACTCTCGGCACACCACACAAATGGCCTCTTCATCCACTTCACAGAACAGTTTCAGAGCTTCTTGGTGTTTGGGGCAGATGCCCTGCTCATTCGCATGGCTCCCTAGACCAGTGGTTGGGTGCATCTGCCGAATCACCTGGACCATGTTGGCCAGTTGAAGGTTGGGGCGGAAGCTTCGCCGAGGAAAGCTCTTTCGGCACTGGGGACAGGTGAAGCACCTCCGAGAGGATGGAGGTGGGGAAGGCGGGGTGACGGGTTCTAGCTCCTCTCCCTCGACCTCGTCCTCGTCCTCGTCCTCCTCCCACACATAGTCTATGATGTCCCGGTTGGATCCACCCATGTCTTGGGTCCAGGGCACATCCTCCTGGCCCTCCTCTTCCAGGTCGCCCTCATAGTCTTCGTCCCTCACAGGGCTGGAGCTGTTCCACTCCCCATCAGCCCCCGCAGCCACTTCCTCCTCCTCCTCCTGCTGCTGCTGCTGCTGCTCCCCCTCCTCCTCCTCCTCCTGGTGCTGCTGCTGCTCCTCCTGCTGCTGCCGCTCCCCCTCCTCCTCCTGCTGCTCCTGCTGCTGCTGCTGCTGCTCCCCCTCCTGCTCCACCTCCTCCTCCTCTAGGTCCAACTCATCCCCATCGTCCTCGTCTTCTCCGCCCCACAGCTGGGTTACACACACTCGGCAGAAGTTGTGCCCGCAGCCGATGGACACCGGGTCCGTGAAGTAATCGAGGCAGATGGCGCACACCGCCTCCTCCTGCAGGGCCCGCACAGGGTTGGGTGTCATGGCAACGGCAGCCATCGCGGGGTCCAGTCAGCCAGGGTAGGTGTGCGGTGGAGGTGCGGGATGCCAGGGGCTTTCCTCAGTCGCCTGGCGACTCGGGCCTACCCCTATCCCGGCTTCTCCATGCCTTGCCTCAAGCGCAGCCAGAGAAATGTCCTCCTGACCACCTCCCCTCGACAGCGCTCCTGTTCCCGGAGGACGACCTGCCTCTGCGAGGGGAGGGACAAGGCGGGGCGCCACAGACAACTCCCCGGAGGGCGGCCCTGCGACAAACCCTGCCAACGCTCCTCCTCGGCCTCCTCAGAACCCCAAGGCCCGCCTCCCGCCCTGGCCCCGCCCCCGCTTCCGGCCCAACACTTCCGGTGTCTGCGCACCACCCTAACTGCTACAGGCTAGGCACCTTAGCCACTGGAAACGGCGAGGAGGGGGGCGCTCTAGCCCACACTCGGGACGGGGGGCAAGGCTAGGCCGGTGGAGGCCCACTCTCTGTGGTGCAGGGGCGTGGGGAACGCGGGTGGCACAGGACTGCGCTCTTCCAAGCCCAGCACTGGAGAAACTACCTGGACCAGAGGAGCCTTTGGGAACTGTCTGCCCTCAGCGCTGTGACCGCAGGCCAGGCGCCATCTACCGGCTGGGCAGTGCACCACTGCAGCAGGGAATCCCCACGCTTGATGCCCAACCTAACACTTCTACAGTTGTTTATACGTATCATATATAATATTAGTCATTCCAAAATTATTTAATAGAAAAAATATTGTTATATTTAATGTCAGAATATTGATCAGGAGGCAAAAGCACATTAGCAAATGATGCTGGAATTATATTTTATCACCCCGAATTTATTTGATTTAATAGTAAAAATACACGCATGAATATGTCAATATTCATTAATTTGTTTTAGCACATTAATAAGTTAAATAATATATATTTAAATAATTTTTTTAGTATTTAAGTTACTTTAATTTTTTTTTTTTTTGTACTGGGGATTGAACCCAGCGGTATTCTACCTTCGAGCTACACCCCCTGTCCTTTTTATTTATTTTTTTTTATTTTGAAGCAGGGTTTTGCTAACTTGCTTGGGGAGGGGGGTCTCTCTATCTTGCTGAGGCTGGCCTTGAACCTGTGATTCTCCCATCTCAGCCTCCCAAGTACTGGGATTACAGTCATGTGCCAACTTGCTTGGCTGAAGTTAACATTTTTGACATCCATTCTCTGGTTTATTGGGAGAAAAAATTATTTTCTATTGTCCACATTTTTTCATTTATTGTAGAGTTGTTCTACTTTAGTAATCATATTCATTATTAAGTTAATAAAGTTAGAATGGTGGTTGGTACTTTATGAAAACTAGAAACAGAGCCGGGCGTGGTGGCGCATGCTTGTAATCCTAGTACTTGGGAGGCTGAGACCGGAGGATCTGGGTTCGCGGCCAGCCTCAGCTACTTAGTGAGGCCCTCCGCAACTTCGTGAGGCCCTCCGCAACTTCATGAGACCCGGTTTCAAAATAAAGTATAAAAAATAGGGCCGGGGGCGTAGTGCAGGGTAGAATGCCCCTGGGTTCAATCCCCGGTACCGCAAAAAAAAAAAAAAAAAAAAAGAAATAAAAGAAAACTAGAAACAGAAATCGAAACACAGGAAACTGAGTATTTGAAGCCTGTAAAAGTGAATAAAATGTCATTTACACATAACAGTTCCAGCGTAAGCAAATATTTAATAGCAATTATTAATTAATAAAAATGTTTACATGAAAAGTTTAAGAACATAAAACATTTTTTAAACTGTCTACATAGAGCCAAGGCTTGGTGGCGCTCACCAGTAATCCCAGTACTTGGGAGGCTGATACAGGAAGATTCTAGGATGGCCTCAGCAAATAGTGATATTCTCATCAACCTAGTGAGACACTGTTTCATAATAAAAAATAGAGCTGGGTGTGTAGCTCAGAGGTAGAATGCCTCTGGGTTCAGTGCCCAGTGCCACACACACACACACAAAAATATCTGTCTACATAGATCACTCTGACAGCTGTTTATAAGGACAAAATAATTACTTATGTCCCCTTCTTTTTCCATTGAATTAACTAATTCAGGAATGTCTGATAAATCATACTGTATTATTTACTAGTATATGTATATTTATTACACTTTAATATAACACATAAGTCATTATTATTTATTTATAGGAATGTTTAGCACACCTTTGGTAAGAATTTAAAGGCAGTTTAATTTATTTTTAAATAATTAAACTAAACAAATAGTTGTAAGCAATCCCTTTGTAGTGAGTAGGTAGAATACATGCTGATATCCAAGTAACAGATCCACATTCTGTGTATGCCTGTGAGTGAACTGTTTGTTTTAATTATGTTTACTTAAAGTATTTCCAAATTCACAGTACTTAAAATGTTTAAATTTGTTAACACCAATTTTTTAATCCCATTTTAAAAGATAAGTTCCTTGAAGAAAGGGAGATTTATTTCTCTTTCCTATTCTTTGCACCTAGTAAGTATCCTCTGTTTGATAAATGTTGAATGAATGAGTGAATTGAGTGAATAAATTATAATTTTGCTGATTATATTTTATAAGCAGGCAAAGGAAATTGTGTTCTCGTAAATATTCTCTGTAATATTGTCTTAGACAAATAGCTGGATTATTCCCAGGTTGGGTAGAAGACTCGACAGCCTTGGTGGAGTGGTTATTGGCATACTGCAATGATCTGCTTCTGAAGAGTTCCTGCAATGTCAAGTCACAGAAAACAAAGTTCCGCCACACTTACTAGATCAGAGGAGGATGAGTGACTCAGAAGAAATAAACCATATCAACAAGGATCACCACCACCACCATTCAGCACAATTTCCTCCTTCTTTTTTTCTTTTTAATTTCCATTGCTATTACTTTTTATGACCCATTGATTATTTAAAAGTATGCTTTTAATATTTGAATTTTTCTTTTAAATTTTTGCTATTGATTTCTAGTTGGATTACAGTGTGGTCATCTTTATTTTTATTTTACTTTTTTCACTATCTTTTCAGATTAATTGATATTTTTCTACCTTCCAGTTAATTGATTCTTTTCTCTGTCCTTAATGTATATGTACTGAAACGGTGACTCCTTATTCTTACCTTGATATTTATTTAAGTAATAATTAATTTCTAAATAAAGGGGGTAAACCCACAGTAGGTTCTGTTGACCATTTCATTTTGAATGTTGAATCACTTAGGGAAACAGGGAAGGAAGCTAACCTGCATCATAAAATCTTCTCTTTCATTCATCTCCACCTTTCCCACACCCCACTGGCCTGGAATAAGAAATGGCCTAATTCCTTTAACAGGGATCTTATATTTTTAGGCTAGAAAAGATAACTGGTATTTATGAGATATGATTTTTTAGCTCTTAATTAATATGTTGACACTGCAGTTGAATTTAGCATGAATTAACTAAGGAAAACAGGTATATAAAGATGTCTTTAATGATATTTACATACAAATGTGATTATTCAGAACAATAAAACACACACATATTGCAGGGATGATTAAAGATTAATTTACTTAATTTTTTTAGAACTAGAGTAATGCTTAAATGTTATATTTATATTTGGTAATCACCTTATGATAATTACCATGCATTTAGTAAATAAATATAAATTAGCAGTAGATCAAAGAATACATCAAATATAGTCAATAAGCATGTATTCATCAGGGCAGTTTTTCTTCCTAAATTTTATTATAGTTATGTTGTCATCTAAAATAATTAAAACTCCTTACAAAGAAATCCAACTTTAAATGACACAATAGTTCAAACATTTGGGGAAATATTTTCATGAATTATTATTTGATTTCCCTGGAATACATGACCAAAGGGCTTGAATACAATCTTTTTTTTTTTTTTTTTTTTTGCGGTACCGGGGATTGAACCCAGGGGCGTTCTACCTCTGCCCTACAACCCCAGCCCTAATTTTTTTATACTTTATTTTGAAACTGGGTCTCACGAAGTTGCGGAGGGCCTCATTAGGTAGAGAGAAAGAGAGAGAGAGAGGGAGAGAGAGAGAGAGAGAGCTGAGGCTGGCCACAAACCCGGATCCTCCGGTTTCTGCCTCCCAAAGTACTGGGTTACAAGCGTGCGCCACCACACCCGGCCCTTGAATACAATCTTTCCAAATAGCTCCTCTAAATATTTGTCATTTCAGTTCTACTCATACTATGTTTAAAAAGAAATTTCCAAAGAAGGCAATCATTAGATCTATTCAAGCTATATGTTTATATTCAAGTTATATGTTTATGTGTATGTCATAGGACTGTGTATTTAAAAACAAATCTTACAAAAGAGCAAAACAGACCACAGGTGAAAAGCAGTTTTTAATAAGTAACATCCTGTCATTGTGACTGTGGTGCACCATAGCTACTTGTAAATAGCAGAGCTGTTTTCTCCTATTTGCATATCGTCATACCTTTAGCAGCCGGTGATGCTTTGCATTTCATAGAAATTATCACAGTGTTTTAAATTAGATGTTAGATTCCAGAAATTAAAAGAATTATTTCTGGTTTTTTATTTTTAAATTTGCTATATTAATTGAACTAAGATGCCAGTGCACAATTTTTGGAGTATTCAGTCTATGAAACCCAATAAATAGTGAATTCTTTTAAGCTTTATGGTCAGTGCCTTACTCCTTTAGGTCATAGGATTATGACATGCTGGGTTGTATTCAGTTGCAAATTTGCATATATATTCACTTTAACCATCTGAATTTGGTTTTGTTCTAACAGTCAGATTTCTTTCTTTTACCATATTATCATCTCATATTACCCTACAAACCATGTTAGAGATGAATGAATAGTAGTTCTGTTTCTTTTCTCTTGTGCGCTCTCTCTTTTTCTCCCTTCCTACCTCCCTCTCTCTTTCTTTTTCTTTTTTTTTTTTTTTTTGTTGTTGTGTTACTGGGGATTGAACTCAGAGGCATTCTACCCTGAGCTACACCCCCAGCCCTTTTTATTTTTTTGTTTGGAAACGGTGTCTCGCTAAGTTGCTGAGAAGTCTCTTTACGTTGCTGAGGCTATCCTTGAACCTGTGATTCTCTCATCTCAGCTTCCCAAGTACTGAGATTATAGGAGTGTGCAATCTTTTTCTTAAAATCAACTTCCAAATGTCATGAGTTTCAGATGTTATATACTAATGATTGAAACTCCTCCATGTATGAACTTTTAATATTAGAACATAATATTTATGACCATAATATTTACATCAACTGGTCGAAGACTAGTAATATTGCAATGGCAATAATAAGGTGTCTATAATTTGAGATGGGTGACTCTATATGTAGAAATTTTTATGAAAATAAATTTTTCTGCTAATAATCACTCAGGTCTATAATGGCAAAGTGAAGCAAGAGCTTTAAAGTTGTTACATGAATTGTTTAGATAAAAACCACCCAAGTAAGTAGTCTAATATTTGTCCTATTGACACTTTAATACAAAGCACTTTCTGTTTCATTATTCAGGGAAATCAGCCGCCTGTAATCCCAGTACTTGGGAGGCTGAGGCAGGAAGATCACAGGTTTGAGGCCAGCCTCAGCAACCTCGTTAGGCTCTCTGTACCTTAATGAGACCTTGTTTCAAAATAAAGAATAAAATATGTCTCGGGTGTAGCTCAGAGGTAGAATGCCCCTGGGTTTCATCCCCAATACCACACACACACACAAAAAGAAGTAATTATTCAGGGAAATTGCACTCATTTAGAAAACAATTTTAATTCTCCGTTTGTTCTTTTTATGAATATTCTCCCAAACTTTAAACTGTTTACTATGAGTATTTTACTTGTCTACAAGATATTGATATTTTCATTAAACATGCTCACAAAGTAATCTCTAACAAAATACCAAAAGAAGCTGTCTAGTGATATTGAAATGTAAATTAAGCTTAGAAAGTTAATTCTAAAGGCATCAGAATTATGTAAATCACACAAGATTATGATACTGGTTTTCTGTAAGTATGAATCTATGACACATATTTAAAAGAGCTGATCTTAGAGCTATAAATTATCCTGATAACAAACCTTGCTTTTTCGCTTTTGACAAATTCAATAAATTTATTTTTCTAATTTTTTTCTTTAATAGAAACAGTGCACTTTTCATTTTTGAAAAACATTATCAAAAGAGAGGTTATTTTTTTTCATTCCAGCAGGCAATTGCCAAAGTACCCTATAGGAAGTGAAACATATGTATCAGCGTCTTCAACAATGATGATAATAATAATATAATAGTGATGATAATGATGATGATGATGATATGCAGAAGGAGCATCTCACTCATGTTTTTTTTAAAAGATGCCGTATTGTTCCCAGATAATTAAGCCTCTGATAAAACATATTTAATTATGATTATCTTATGTCTGAGAACAAACCTTTTTTTTTTTTTCAGTACCGGGGATTGAACACAGGGGCGTTCTACCTTCACGCTACACCCCCGGCCCTATTTTTTATGCTTTATTTTGAAACTGGGTCTCACGAAGTTGCGGAGGGCCTCACTAAGTAGAGAGAGAGAGAAACAGGGGGAGAGAGAGAGAGAGCTGAGGCTGGCCTCGAACTCGGATCCTCCGGTTTCTGCCTCCCAAAGTACTGGGATTACAAGCATGCGCTACCACGCCCGGCTCAAACCCTATGTTTTTAGTAAGATGGAGGTATTTATGACATTCTACTATTCCATCTTCCATATACTTGTATATGAACTGTGTGTGTGTGTGTGTGTGTGTGTGTGTGTGTGTGTGTGTATGTGTGTGGTCTGTGTGTTTGGGTTTATTTGCCCAACACATTTGTGATTTCTTGAAGGCAAGGCAGTACTTATTTATCATTATATTGTTTGACATATATCACCGACCCCACATTGCAGACTTATAACATCCTAGTGATCATTCTAGATGTTTGGTACTATTAATAGATTTGGGTTTTGTATAATCATAGACAATTTCACATTACACAATGTAAAATACTGTGGATAGAAAGTCAAGAGTCTCCTCTAGGCTAATTGTTTTTTTTTTAATTTTTTATTGGTAAGTTGTAATTACACATCATAGTGAAGTTCAAAGTGATAAATATATACATGTGCACAGGTCTTGGTGTGTTTCTCTTCATATCACACCCTGCTAGCCACCCCTGTCCATACATTTTAATGAGGTTGGTAGTGAGATCTTCATATATGGACATAGCATCATTTGAACTTCCTTTTTTTATTGAAGATACACAAAGTCCAGTGCATACTTTAAAAAAATCCCTTCATCTAGTTGTTCTGAATTAAGGTCTATACAACTATCCTGGTAGTTTAACAATGGTAGCTGGAGCTGAACTGAAAATACCTACCATTTCATTATCCTTCCACAAGTTCAAGAGGCGCATGGAGCTTCTTGGACCCCTTTGAAAGCAAAAGAGTCCTCTGATAAACAATTAGGTAGCAGAGGAAATAGGATCTCCAATTATCTACACTTAAGTTGATATAATTTCCAGAAGTTATATATTGTGGACTCACATGCTTTCCACAATATACAGAGCATAGCAGGAGTTTACACATGCTTTATTTGACTGAATGTACTTGACCCAGGACACAAATGCTAAAAACTAAGTCTCTCACTTACTTTTTGTGAAAATCTGGAAATGGTGGTTTGATATTCTCAGAGTATGTTAATTGTCCTTGTAAACCTAGAAGGTAGTCAAGGTTTAGTAAGTTGAGAACCCTTATTTTAGTGTAAAAATGGGGACAGGTCCCAACTGAGAGATTTTAATTAAAGCAATCTATCAGGATAATTAATGGGTTTTTAGTGTTTTTTTTTACTTTTTTATATAAACCAGAATAAGTTTAAATACTATAAATGTTCTATTCATATAATTGAATAGAAAATTAATGCATAATGTTATAATTTATATAATCATATATACATTTATATCAGTTATATCTAAACATCATGAATGTGAGCAACAAAAATAACTTTCTAAATCTTATAGACAAGATACATATTTTAAATTGCTTTTATTAGAAATCAAAAAACATAAACACATTAAAATTATGTTTACTTAAAACTTGCATATGGAAACAAGCACTTCTCTTGCTGTTAACATGCACATGTCATGCCTGTGGGTGTTCAAATAATACTCTTTATCAATGATAGATATCTACAATCACTCTACTCTGATATAGTCATCAGAAATTCTTGCTCCTAACTATAACTTAGTACCTATTGATCAACTTCTTTCAATACCTCCTGTCCCACTCCCACTTGCCCCAACCTTTGGTAACTCCCATCTCAACTTTTATGAGATAAACAATTTTAGATTTTACATATGAGTGAGATCATACAGTACTTGTCTTTCTCTGCTTGGCTTATTTTATTTAACATAATGATCTTCATCCATGTTGATTCCAATGATAGGATTTCATTCTTTATTGACTATTATATTTTCAAACATATTCTTTGCTACTTTCTTGCTCTTCTCTTTGGGGATTTACATTGTACATATGTTGAATAATTTAATATAATTTACTTTTTATTAGGACATAGTAGTATATTGTGCATATATGTCATATTTTTTAAACATTCATCAGCTAATGACCACATAAGTTATTTAAATCTCTTTACTACTGTGAATAATGCTATAATAAACACGATGGTGCAGATGTCTCTTTAACATACTGATTTTGTTTTCTTAGAAAAAATACCTACATATTAGCTTTCAGCTATACCACTCCTTGGCATTCATCCAAACAAAAATTAAAGTCAGCATGTTTTAGATATATATTCATACCTGTTTATATTACATCACAATTCACAGTAGCCAAGTTATTGAATCAGCCTAGGTATCCGTCAGCAGATGAATGCATAAAGAAGATGCAGCACATATACCTAATAGAGTTTTATTCACCCATAAAGAAGAACAAAATTATGTTATTTGAAGGAAAATGGATGGAACTGGAAAACCATAATTTTGAATTAAATAAGTCAGACCAGAGAGAAAAATATCATATATTTTCTCTCATATCTGTAATAAAAAGAAAACAACAACATGAAAAAAGTATGCCATGAGAGTATAGGGAGACCATTAGGGTAGGGGAAGGGAATAAGGGGGAGACAGGAAGAAATAGTGTGGGAAGAATTTGGAAATGAAGTTGATCAAATTAAATTTTATGCATAAATAAGCCACAATGAAGCATGCCATTCTGTATAAATAATACACACCAATTTAAAACATATAAGCAATTATTAATATAATTTAAATATATAAATAAATATATATTTAGAAGTAGAAAAGAAACTAGGGCAAGACATAAACATCACAACATCCCAGAAACAAAACCTGTATATATTGTATTCCTGGAACATGGTTTTAGTATTTTCCAAAATATTTTGACAGAATAACCTCTGGCACTTCACTTGACATCAATTACATATAATCATTTTCTATAAATAGAAATGTAAGTTAGTTCAAATATCTCTCTAACACTGTTGTTCAACTTTTAAAATATTGACAATTTTTAAAAAGGCTTAAGATTTATAGCATTTTTACCAATGTAGGATAAATTTGTAAAAACTATTTTATTTTACTAAATGAATTAGCTTTAGGGTAGAAGGAATTCTCCACAGGTTAACATCAAGTAACATACATTTCAAATTTTGTTTCTCTTCTCCCACCTAAATGTTACCACTCCCAAGTGCCTCTAGAACATATTATTCTATGACTCCAGATCTGCTCATTTTTTATATCATACAGTTAGTTGGCACTGTGATCAATAGGAATACTAGAATAAAACAATTAATAATCTACCTATGAAATTGGCTGTAAACCACATATTTCCCCACTAAATCAAAAATAATGTAAAACTAGCTCACATATTTTTAGTTAATCCAAAAATTAGCCATGCTTTTATGAAGCTACCTAAGAAAAGGAGAAATGTAGTGGAAAACAGTCAAGTTGAAAAGGACAGAGCTTTTAATCAATATAATTTTATTTTGACAAAAAATGCAAATTGAACACATTTCTAAGGACTTTCCCAGGACTTTAGTGGGGACTGTGGGAAGGACTTAAGAACTTTTAGCTTCAAAGAAAATCAAATTCCCTGTCCAAGTCTGGAATATCCTTGTCCAAATCTGGCACATGTGTAATAGAATTTCTATGGGACCATGGCTGTAAATGTTAGCTTGCATGACTTGATAAAACACAGATTCCTGGGCCTTAATTTCAGAATTAAAATTTGTATTTCTAATAAATTTAGATGTTAGTGTTGACAGTTTAGAAAACATTCCTTAGGAACTTATTTCATAAGTCAAAGTAAAAATTGTAGATCATAGGATAATATTATCTTTAATTTTATTTGACAAGATAAAAATGTTTTCTAAAATGCAAACTTAGAAACCCGAAGGTGGTATATGAATTTATATTTTATAAAATCCTCCCAACACTTGGTATATGTTTAACATAATTTTTTACTGAAATACATGACCTTTTCGATGGCCATGAACATATACTACTCAGATCTACTGAGGAGGAGGTGACTGATAAACAGCCTGACCACTCTAACTCTACCACCAAGTCAGCACCAAGTGTGCTTCCCACATGCTGCTCTCAGCCAATGACTCATAGCAACAGAAATCTCAAGGCTGCCTCTTCCTGGGAGACATGGGAGTCCTTTGATGTTCATATTGCCTTAAAGACTCTGATGGTCATATTACCTTAAAGAGAGAGCCTAAAGAATGGGAGATATTTGCCAGCTATTCCTCTGATAGAGGATTAATATCTAGAATATACAAAATAATTAAAAGAATTAACACTAAAACAAAACAAATAACACAATAAGTGGTCAATTGAACTAAACTGACACTTCACAAAAGAAGAAATACAAATGGCCAAAAATATATGAAAAAATGTTCAACATCATTAGCAATTAGGGAGTGGCAAATCAAAATTACACTGAGATTCCATCGAACTCCAATCAGAATGGCAATCATCAAGAAGTCATAAAACAATAAATGCTGGCAAGGATGTGTGGATATAGGAACTCTTCTTCACTGTTGGTAGGATTGCAAATTAGTATAGACGCCATAGAGATCAGTTTGGAAATTCCTCAGAAAAGTGGGAATGGATCCACCATATGATCCAGCTATACTACTCCTGTGTATATTTCCATAGAGACTGAAATCAGAACATTATAGTAATAGGTGCACATTTTTTAATAACAGCACAATTCACAATAGCTCAATTATGGAACCTACCTAGGTGTCCATCAACAGATGAATGGATTACAGAATTATGGGATATACACACAATGGAATTCTACTCAAAATTCTACTGAAAATTATGTCATTTGCAGGAAAATGGATGGACCTGGAGAACATTATGTTAAGTGAGATTAGCCAGTCACAGAAAGTGTAGGGACATATGTTTTCTCTCATATGAGGAAGCTAGGGAGTAATTGGGATACCAGAGAAACTTCAGATAATGGAAGAGAAACTCTAGTGCAACCAGGGAGGTGGTATAAAGGAAGAGGGGGGAGAGGGAGATTCAGTGAAGGATACTTCCATCGACATTATGTACATATGTGAGAATACCAATGTCAATCTCAATACCCTGTATGGGGAGTAGGGAGAGTGGGGAAGGAGCCAGGGGAAATCCTACCAAGTGTTGTGTGCATGTATGTCACTATCACTATGAACTACATTATAATGTGAGACTATAATGCACCAATAAAAGTATAAAAATAAATAATACACAAATTTTCAATGAGTTCATAAATAGATGCTCAACATTACTGTTCATTGGGGAAATACAAGTCAGAACCACCTCCAGATATCATTTCACACTCACTAGAATGGCCGGAAACATCAACATCAAAAGAAACAGAATAGCAAGTGTCAGCAAAGATTTGGAGAAAAAAGAACACTATACATTGCTTGTGAAAATGTGAAATTGATCAGCCACCATAGAAAAATTTTTTGGGTATTTTCCCAGTTAAACTTATAGTCACTACTAAAAATTATCATTGCCTAAATCTAGCAATTCCATTCACACATGTACTCAAACAAGTATTTTATATGAATACTCATCACAGTACTATTTTCAATAGCCATTAGGTGGAAATAATCTGAATGTCCATTAATGGGTAAATAAAATAATATATACATGGGCAAAATATTATTCAACCATAGAAATATACTTGACACATTGCCAGATTCACATAATTTAGTAAGTACTTTTTATCTTATTTTTAATAAAATTTATGAATAATTACATTGTATATGACTTCATGGCATATGAGAATCATCATCCTTCAAACTCTCTTCTTGCTTCCAAATGCCCTTCTTTTGTGACTATAGCTTACTCTGTAGTGTCTAATTTTCATGCCTTTCCATCTTTCTCAAGCTCTGAACTAGAAATTTCCCCCTTTCCAGGCTTCACTCTGTGTCTGTAGACCCCATGTCCCCACTAAAGTGTTTTATCTTCCCAGTTAACGTTCCTCTTCTTCAGACCATCTGAGTCAACATATTATGCCCCATAATAATTACCTCATTTTGGGAAGATGCAGTCAGACCTCTAGTATGTCATGATTGTCATCATCTTTTCCCAACCAGAAAATTATCCCCCTTCTCTTCAACAATAAAATGGGATAATGAAAAATTAAAAATTCACAGACATCTTCAAAACTATAAAAGAAACCTTTTCCTCTGCAAACTGTTAAATTGCTATGCACCACATGGAATAAACAAGGTACCATTTCAGTAGATAAATGAATTAGGGCAAAGTAATCATCTACAAAATTAATCACTCAGCAAAGTACTGTGTAGCTAAACTTTTTAGCCTGCTTTTCATAAATACCAAATTTCTGGAAGCCAGCTATACTTAGGGGACTATGGTTGGCAGTCAGCACTACAGTTGTGGATTTTGGCCATGGAAATGAGTAAAATCAGACACAAAAAAATCCATGGAAAATTGAATTCACAAATGAAATAAATAACTGAAGTGAAAATAAACTTAGAAAATATATCCCACAATTGGTTCATTTAAAAACAATAATGAACAATCATAAAATAAATGTAGATATACTAAATGATTTAAAATGATTAGAAAAATAAAAATGACAAAAATCTGTATGTGAAAACAAGGACACAATCATAAACAAAGAGAAAGTGAAGTAATTATATGTAACTGATCCTCTCAACTTTGTGGAAATTAATTTGCAATCTTTGATCAAAATAGTGTGTGTATGTGTGTGTGTGTGTGTGTGTGTTTACAGGTGATTGAACCTAGAGGTGTTCTGCCTCCAAGCTACACCCCTAGCCATTTTTAATATTTGTTTTTGAAACAGGGTCTCAAAGCTAGATTCCTGAGAGTCTCACTAAGTTGCTGAGGCTGGCCTTGAACTTGCTATCCTCCTGTCTCAGCTTCCCAAGTACTGAGATTACAGGTGTGCACCACTATGCCCAGCTTGATTAAAATGTTTTAACAAATATATAATTATCAAATGGGTGCCAGGAGAAAAAAAGTTTAATAGTTAAGTTATCAAAATAAAAAGTTATTGGTTTACTTTTTTCATAAATTCATCAGGCAAAACTATTTCCACAGATCTATTCAATGATAAATCTGAGAAAGTAGAGATTTCAATGGTATTTAAACTCTTCCAGATGAAATAAAAGTGAGGTAAGAGTCCAAACTATTTTGGCATAATCAAAATAATAGTGATAAAAATCTTTACAAAATAACACATAATAAACTATGGATGAGATTCCCTTTTAAAAATGTTGAAAAATGGCAGGCATGATGGTGCATAACTGTAATCCCAGTACTTGGCGGGCTTAGACAGAGAGATGGCAGGTTCTTGGCCAGCCTCAGCAACTTAGCAAGGCTCTCAGCAACTTAGTGAGACTGTGTTTTAAAATAAAAAATAAAATAGGACTGGGAGTGTAGCTCAGACGTAGAATGCCTCTGGGTTCAATCCCCAGTACCACACACACACATGATAAAAAAATGTCTTAAATAAAAATTGAATTTACTGCTAGAAATTAAAATCTTTAAAATGCATCAAATGAAGTTTTTTCCAAGCATGGAAAATTATTCAGAATTAGTAAATATTTTATTATAATCCACCAAAGTGATAAATCAAGAGTTGACTGTGATTTTTTACATATATATATAAAATTTATGAAATCAGCACTATTTTTATTTTTAATAAAAAGAAAATTTTTATTAAAATTAAGCAAAAACTGAAAGATACTAAATTTGCATACTAAATAAAAGAAAGGTAAGGGGCCTATCAATTATTATTTAATTCTGCATAATTTATGTAGCAATTAGCTCTCCCATCTTTGGCCACTCTTCCTAGTCTGGCTATTCAGTGTTTCTTCTGAATTATTTGAGGACATCGATTACATTGTATTTCCATTTAGTTTCACTGCAGGTAAATGTGTAGCCATAATACAGAAGTGTGCAATAAACAGAGTGAAAAACTAACTGAGAGAAAAAACAAAACATGTTCTAGATGGAGTAAAGGACTCTGAGTCCAGTCTTCAATTAACCTAACTGGGGTCCTTGGCAGAGAATTAAAACCATCCATTTAATGCAGTAAGAAGCTTAAATGGTAATATATAATTCTCAAAGAATATAAAGTTGTGACCCATCAATGTGAAATATTTTTCCTTAGATATTACAAAGCACCCTAACTAAATTAGGTGAAATGCTGCTTCACATTTTCTTTACAGATATTTCATTTCCAACCAAATCATTTCTTTTGCTATTAAAACTTGCAGAATTGTGTTGGAGACATGAAACTGTGACTGGAGGTGTAGCTCAGTAGTAGGGCATTTGCCTAGTATTCACAAGGCACTGGATTTGATCCAGAGCACTGTAAAACAAAAACAAAAACAAAAACTTAAAAGATATAAAACCATTATAAAATCTACCTTATAATTATCATTTAGTATAACCCAAGTTGGATTCGTGATATTTTATAGACTCCGACAGCTTGTATTTTCTTCTAGGAAAATCGAGGCACTGCCAATTTATGTTGTTTAGTAAAGAAAATCAACAAGAAACAAATATGAATTTTAGATATTTTGCTATAAATATATTACCCTGCTGTGAAAATGATTCACTTTGCCAATTGCTTTTAATTTGTTAAAAGAACTCTTCATTTAAAGAAAATCATGTCAATGATGTTAACAAATGTAAATAATAACGATGTACTTATTGAACTGAAAATTTATACAACATCATTACCCTGTATCATTATCCTGTATCATATCTAAAATAAGTTTGGGTAAGATAATATTACATTTTATTACCAATCTAGCTGTGATTCCAAAAGGAAAATATAAGTATGTAGCTGACATTTTCAAGTCAGGAAAACATTTTAATTCCTAAATAACATAATAACATATAATTTGGAAAAAAGCTTTTATTTTCATCACTCCAACATAGTATTTATGAAAAATTGTAAGGGTCTCTACCTCTGTAATACTTTTATGAAAAATCTCATATAATCTTGCCAAATTTATTGCTATTTTAATGCCTATTTGCATTTTATAGGGTGAGAATTTTATAGGACAAATTCTACCATATAAAAGCAAACTTAACCTTCTTCAATTTATTCTTGTCCAAATATTTGGGAGGAGGCATAATCCGTGTGCCGCAGAATAAATATGGTCCTAAACACTGTGGATTGCAGCTATATTCCTAGGATCCAATAGCTTAGATATATCTTAGTAATTATGTTTACTTTACAAGACATCTGATATCTGATATTCTATTTGTCAATGTATAGTTTCTTATTCATTTGTATGAGTGACAGTGATGATTTTTAAAATGATTAATAAAATGGACACATAAAATCAATAGCAATATTACAAATTAATAAGAAAATGGTAAATTTTAGTCTTAGTCCTATTCATTGCTTTAAATTCAGTTGAAAACCAGAAATATATATTTCAGGCAAAGTATAACATTTCACAAGAGTAATAATTTTGATTTACAATCAATGTAGTACTCTTTGGAATTCAATAAAAATATTAAAATTTTACAATCATTGTAAAATATTACATTTCTTAATTATTTAAATCTTTTAAAGCACATTTCATTATAATCAAAATATCTGATCTCTTATGGCCTGCTTTTCTAAGATACTCTTAGTACAATCAGTTGCACTAATAACTATCCTTTTAAAATGTAACTAATATTTTCCTAAATAGTTTTTACTTCCTTATTTTTGTACAAATTATTTTTCTCCTTATACCTAGTGCATAGAAGTGCTTAATACCAAGCAGGCTTTGAATAAATACTTCATATGTTGATCAATTTCTTGATCAAAATTAGATAATTGGTTCAAAGAACCTGCTTACCGATTGGCAAGGAATGAATAGAGTCCACTATAGGATTCATGCTTTTGCCCATCTGTAAGAATCTAAATTCAGTTCAAAGTCAGTCAAACTCCCTCTCCCTCCAGTAGTTTCACAAAATAATTTAAACCAGTTGATCAACATTTTCGGTTTCTATCAACAGGCAATATCAACAAGTTACTTGACATGTGTTTCAATCTTTACCAAAGACATTATATAGTAAGAGAGAAAAATTCATTATGAAACTTCTTATTTATTCTTGACAATAAGAGTGAAACATATTTTTACTTGCTATTATATTATTAGAGAAAGCAGTGTGGAGAGGTGGGGTACAGAAAATAAATGAATATTTTTTGTTAGTGTGTATAGGAAGCAAAAATTTATATATAACCTATCCAAGTAATAAAAAGTCCGTATTATTTCAAGACAAATATTTTAATTCATATATAGATCTAGTAACTATGAAAATTGTTTAACATATTTATTTACTTATTATTATTATTTATATGTGTGTGTGTGTGTGTGTGTGTGTGTGTGTGTGTGTGTATGTGTTACAGGGGATTGAACCCAGGGGCATTTTGCCACCCAGCTACACCCTCAGCCCTTTTATTCCTTGTTTTGAAACAAAGTCTCTCTAGGTGGCTGAGAGTCTTGCTAAATTGTTGAGGTTGATTTCAACCTACCTAGATTTTCCTGTCTCAGCCTCCCAAGTACTGGGATTACAGAGGTGCACCACCATGCTCAGCTGATGTTTAACATACTTAAACAGCAGCAAATACACTGGATTTCTTACTGGAAGTGACATTTGCAATATTCAGAGGAACTTCATATTTCGTAGAAAAAGCAAAACATCAACACAAGGGCCATAAAACTTGTGGTAGCCAAAAAGGCATTATTATTATTTTATCAGTATTATTATCATCACCATTAAAAAGGACACGTACACTTGTGCATGGTAGCAGGCACGGTGGTACATACCTATAATCTCAGTATTTGAAAGGCTGAGATAGGAGGATCACAGGTTCAAGACCAGCCTCAACAACATAGGAAGACTCTCAGCAATCTAGTGAGACCCAGTTTCAAAACAAAACAAGCAAACAAACCTACTAACAAATAAAAAGTGCTGGAGATGGATGTAGCTCAGAGGTAGAGAGGTAGAGAGCCCTGGGTTGTTCAGTCCTGGTAACACACAAACACACACACACACACACACACACACACACACACACACACAGCACTTACCCTTTCCTAGGAAAGCTAACGTGGATACTCTACAGCTTATAGGAATTGTGCTGTTCATTTTTGAAAAATGAGTAAATAAAAAAGATGAGAAAATAGCTCTGATGTTTTATTACCTTTGAATCTGGGACTATAAAAAAGACCTGAATTATACAATATAATATTATGGGAGAATAAAATGACACAATGTGCAGTAATTTACAATCAATTTAGTAAGCGTCAAGTCATAAATCTGTTCATCAAATAGATTTCTCACTATTGGAATGTGTTTAATTTTAACGTTTATATTTGTCCCTGTGTTGGTCCTTTAGGAGTTATTTTTAAAAATTCACAGTACACAAAAGTATTTTTGATCTGGTCAAATTATAGTGTTTTATTTATGTAAAAAAATACCTCACAACTTGTCAGTATATTTCAGGCTGAAATTCCCCTGACATCTAAAAAGTGTACATAAATTGCACACTTAAATTCCCTTGTTGATACTTTAGCTACGCAAATACCTATTTTCATGCCTACGTGCCTGCTGAAGTGAAAAAATGGTGCATTTCGGGGCCAAATTTAGTATCTGAGTTGGTAGTGTGGAGCTGTCTTTTGGAGAAGATTAAATATTTTCTATAATGGACTTTAATACTTGCAAGATTATTTGAGTAATAGAAAGAAGTCATCATTAAACTAAGGTATTTAATTGGTTATGTTAAAGTGCCAGCTAGTATGTAGAAAGGTGTGTTTTACAATGCACTGTAGCATATATATTTTAATATGCAGTGTCTCCTCAGAGCGTGTTAAGTTTCACACTGTTTCTCAGATTGTTAATGTTTTTCTTCACCGAGGATATTCCAAAAATATTTGAAACATTTTCAAGCAGTGTACTGAACAGAGTCCACACAATTAGGTATTTATGGCAGGTAGAGAAGAACAATACAAATTGTGAAATGTTCCACCTCCGCAGCACAGAACACTTGCTCTAGGTGAATAGTATATAAATTCAGCAAAGAAGCATTTCTGCCTGATCCTGTCAAAAGCTCCACAGGGACATTTTAAAGAGGGAAAAACAAGTGAAAATAGTGTTTGCTCCTGGGAAGATTTAGTTGCCTGAAATTTTCTGAGGTAGTGCTTAATATGTAGTCCCCCCCCCGTATTAACTGAAAGGAATGAATATTTTTAGTGAGCAATGCATTTATGAGATCTTTTGCATAGAAATTTGTTAATTCCGAACCCAACTATTTGAAACATATTGAAAATTTGGAGAGGACAACATAAAATCTACTTTGAGTGCAATTATTTTATTCTACAGAAAATAAGGGCAAAATTATTGTGTGTGTGTGTGTGTGTGTGTGTGTGTGTGTGTGTCTGTATAAAGAAACATGAATGCATCTTTTTTTACTAAGACACTGTGTGTGTATGTTTTAATGATCCTTTTTACAGTGTGAAATTATTCTTGTTATATTCTTTAACATTTAATGGGTTTTCTCATGGGAAGTAAACTATCATTATTTTTACCTTAACTATTATCCAGTTTATAAACAACAGACACTTATTTCTCATAGTTCTGAAGGTTGGTGGTCCCAGTTTATAAATTATTAAAAAGTAAATTGACCTCAATAATCACATATTTTCAATTAGTAAAATTCATGAATTTGACAAACAAGATTTCCCCAAATCTGAAAAATGTTGATTCATTTATTCAGACATATACTTCTAAGCACTTGATGAGAATTTTAATTTATTTAATTTTAAATATTTTTAAAAATCTTAACTAGTAACATTAAGTAACACAACAATTACAGTTGTAATTAATATATTTACATGGAAACCAGTTATAAAAGTGCTAATGCCAGGGGTGTAAAGTGGTTTCTTCATTTTCTCTTTTTCAATTTATATTATTACATTTCAAATGCAGTTTTATTATATTTTTATTACTTTTATACCTTTGTTTACTGTTTATTTAAAGTTAGAGTTAGAATTAGCTAACTGATAAAATTGGAAAGTTGTAAAATCTCTTGACAGAGATAGATAATAGGTAAAATGTTACCAGTTCTAGCATAGTAGTCTATGCCAAGAAAAGGGTCCTTCTGATAGATACTGTTTATTACATGTGGAGATGTCCAAATTATTTATCTTGATCTAACAGTTTTCAAAAAAATAATTTAATGCACTTTTTTTTTTACAAGTTTTTCATTTACAAAATGTGAGAGCCAGTCACGGTGATTCATGCCTATAATCCCTGTACTTTGAGTCCAGTTGAAGGGTTACTTAGCAAGACCATGTTTCAGAACAAAAAGTAAAACAGACTGGGGGTGTAGTTCTGAGGTTGAGTGCCCCTGGATTCAAGCCCCGGTACCTCCCACACAAATTGGTAAGACACTCTAGAGAGTTTAAATATACACCACATCCATTTTCCACTAATATTAGCATCTTGCATTTTTATAGTATATTGTCACAACCAATGAGTCAATACTGATAAACTACTGGTAACTAAATCTACACTATATTTATTTTGTCTTATATGATATAATGTGTGTCTATTTTTATAAACAGCCAGTACCATGCTGATTTGCTTATTTCAATTTTGTAGTTTATTTTGAAGTCAGGTGGTGTGATAGCTCCAGTTTTCTTATTTTTGTACAAGATTACTTTGGCATTTGAGGTTTTTGTGGTTCCATACAAACATTAGAATTTTTTTCTATTTCGGTTCAACATGTCATTGGAAATTTTGATAGAAATTGCATTAATGTGTGGATCACTTTGAGTAGTATCAATATTTTACATTATTCACTCCGTATTTCTCCTTCCTTCCTTCCTTCCTTCCTTCCTTCCTTCCTTCCTTCTTTCTATTCTATTGGGGATTGAACCCTGGGGCATTCTACCACTGAGCTACATGCCCAATCCCTTTAATTTTTTTAAAATTTTTGAAATGATCTCTAAGTTATCTCACACTGGCCTGGAACCAGTGATCCTCCTGTCTCAGCCTCTCAAGTACTGGGATTACAGGCATGTGCCATGGCACCCAGCTTCTTCAATTTATTTTTTATTATTTGGTGCATTGTAATTTTACATCATATTGGAGTATAGAGTGACAGAAAAATACATGCACACAACTCTTGGTGCCTTTTCCACCAGGTCCCTCCCCACTCTTCCACTCTCCCTGTGCATGTCTTTGAGACTAGAATTGGTAATTTTGCCTCAATTTCTTTAATCTATGTTTCTAGTTTCAGAGTATAGGTCTTCCAACTTCTTGGTTTATCCCCAAGTATTTATTTTTGGAGCTATTATAATTGTAATTGTTTTCCTTTTGGGATACTTTGTTGTTATTGTATAGAAATGCTACCAAGTTTGTATGTTGACTTTTAATTGGAACATAAAAATATACAGAATGATGAAGTTTACTGTGGTATATTTATACATGAACATAACATACTTTGATAGTTTTCAATCCCCAATATGTCCCCTTTCCTTCTCCGTCCTCCCCATGATCCCTTTCCTCTATCCTAATGACCTCTCCTTTATTTTCAAGAGATCTCTTTTTTACCTTTTTTCTCTCTACTTTCCAGTTACTAGAGAAAACATATCATATGACCCTTGACTTTCTGAGTCATCTTGCTTAACAGGATGTTCTCCAGTTTCATTCACTTTTTCCCTAAAAATGGGAAATTTTGTTCTTCTTTCTGGCTGGATAACCCTTTAATCTCTCTCTCTCTCTCTCTCTCTACACACACACACACACACACACACACACACACACACACACACACACAATTTTTATACATTCATCTGTTGATGGACCCTTAGTCTGGTTCCATAACTTTGCTATTGTGAATTGTGCTGCTATAAATATGGGTATGCATGTTCCTCTATAGTATACTGTATTTATTTCTTTGGTTGATTTTATATCTTGTTACTCACTGAATTTCCTCTTTAGCTCTAACAATTTTTTGATGGAGGTTTTAAAGTTTTCAAAATAAAATATATATCATCTATAAACAGAAACCCTTAAATTTTTTCATTTTTATTTGGATAATTTATTTTCTCTTAACTAAATGGTCAAATTTGAACACTAGTAATCTTAAAGTAGAACTATCTCCAAACTTTATGTACACAAATTATTACAATATGAGTTTATATTTATGGGAATTCCTGAATGAAAAAATTATAAGTATTCTCTAAACTTCCAAGCTTTATAAGTAAACATGAATTTATATTTCTATTATTATTTCTTTTTTCTCTTGATTGTTTTTTGTTTCTCCAATTTGATTTAATCATTTATGATAGGATCCCTCTTTGAAATGTTTCTATGAAATATTTGCTTTCAACCATCTCCTATGTCATTTCTAGTGATTCCCACTTTTCTCAGTCCTCCTCAGCATTATTTTAAAAAATCTATTAGGGCTTGGGGTATTTGGAAATGCTTTTCCATCTACCTACATTGACCTGTTGTTGTTCACTCTTGGGAAAAACACATTAAATCCCCTTTCTTCTTTTAGAACTTTCCCATGGTCTTACAAGCAGATTTAATTGTTCTCTCTTCTAGAAAGCTCTTACACATTTATTGTGGTATTTGCCACATTATAGTTCAATAATCTACTTATAGTTGTGGATCTGCTGAGACAATAAACACATTCATTGCATACTCCAGAACATGGACATTTTAATGTCAGGATATTCTAGGCTACTTTACATGGAGTAAATATCAGTTTTTTTACTCATAATTCCATGCATTTTGAAAAATAAGTCCAGTCATGTTGTGACAGCATTCATGACATAAAATATTTTCGTAAGCTAAAAGAATTCCCCTGTGCCATTTGTATTCAACCTGTTTCCAACTCCATCCCTTTTTATCTGATTTATAACTATATTATTTTTCCTCTTCCAAAAGTCATTATATATATAAATATAAATGTATATATATAATAGATCTATTGATCCTTCTTTTACCTATCATATTTTTGAGTCTCAAGAATTTGCTTATGTGTAAGAGTTACAGCATATTCATTTAAATTGCTGAATAGTATCCCTAAATGTGACTCAACTATTATCTGTCTATTCAGGCAATATTTAAGACAAACAAGTTATTTCAGGTTTAGAGATTATATCATCTTTTGTCAAATATTTAAGAGAATTATCTGCATTCTAAAATGTATTATATTGAGCT